>OZ008342.1:15398370-15443326 GCA_963931975.1 Cataclysta lemnata
ATAAAACAAATTTATACCTTACCTAATTGTAATAGATGTTATTTTCCAAATAGTTGTTTAGTGTAATGTGAAAGTATTTTTGCACTGGTTGATTAGTTTCGAGGCGTAACAATTACTGTTTGCTATGCAGCACGTGGAAGTGGCCTCTAAGGCGCCAGCGAACGAAGACAACAGCAGGAGCAACCTGCTCAGCGAGATCAGACAAGGGGTGGAATTACGAGCCGTGAGTATTTGCTGCATGGATTGGATGAGAATGGGCGAAATTTGAGTGTTTAATCACCTCTGCCTACACCTCTTCGGGGATTTATGTACAACAATGGTGTACGTAAAATCCCCTTTGCCTACAAAGCAGATTTATAAATGATATGATAATGGTGGATACCCAAAAAGGGTTGGAGTCAGCCAGGCGGCCGGCTGTAAAGTATAAGCCAAAACCATGAGCCGTGTGGATTGGAATATTGGCATCCCAATCCATCTCTCTGTTCATAGATATCTCGACATAGTTCTTTTCTAATCTTACGTTCATCATTAGCACCTTTCCGGTGTGATAGATGATATGAATCAAAAGGGAGTGGAGTAATGGGCAGCAGCATTCCTCTTGTACCACCAAGAAATATACTGCGATTTATGCGCCCGATACATGGAAATAGGCTCGCCACTTATTAATTTATTTTAGGTATAGTTGACACTGGAAACACCGTGGAGGTTTTTTTTTTTTTTTTAATTTTAGTCATCATGCCATGTATGTGTACAGGTGTCCCGGTCGACGAGCAACTCGGACACAATACGGAGGCCGCAGTGCGGCGACGGGCTGGCCGGCGCACTGGCTAGAGCTCTCGAGGAACGCAACCGGGCCATACACTCGTCGGACTCGGACCACAGCGACGCCACCACCAGCGACGGCGAGTGGGACGAGTGACGGCGTACCGATCACCAGTCCTAGTCCGCACTGAGGGTAAAGGTAGGCTTGAAGAAAAAAATATATTTTTGCGTTTTCTTTTTCAGGTCTTTTGGTCAATAGATGATTAAGTAGAGTGTTAGGATAAAAGTTGCTATTTTAAGAGCGCGAATATTCTTTACGAAATTGTACCTACGGTCAATGGCACTTCAGCCTACCCAAACTGTCATTAACTTGTTGGTAGTAAAGCGCAAAGTCAGTTATGATAATTTAACATTTCGTTGAAGCCTGATGTACCTGTCGAATAATTTTTTAGGATTTTTTTTTTTATAACGATAGCGATATTTCCATCATATGTCGATAAGTTAAACAACATTATTTTATAACAGAAATAACGCACACCCTTCCAATTGTAACATAGTCATATGAAAACAATGTAATAACATAGTCATATATTGGCCGTGTGGTGACGGCAGAGTAGAATACAATTGTCACCACCCCAAACCTCTCCCGTGGGTGTCGTAGAAGGCGACTTAGGATAAATCAGTGATGAGGAATGGGCAGCAGCATTCCTCTTATACCTACCAACTAGCAAAGTACTGCGACTTTTGTGCCCGATAAATGGCAATAGGCTCGCCACCTATTACATGGGACCTAGCCTAATTGGCGAAGCGTGGGTGCTAGTTCACCTCTGCCTACCCCTTCGGGGATATTGGCGTGAATTATGTATGTATGTATATATTAAAAATTGTAAAATTAAGAATTTTCCATACACTTTGCTTTACTGGCCGTAAAATTTTTATGGGGGTAGAAAAAAAGTTTAATACTTTCAATTTTTCAATAAAACCATAGTATTTATATGGCTATGTTAGCATAGGTATGGGTAATATTCATAAATACATACATAAATCACGCCTATATCCCCGAAGGGGTAGGCAGAGGTGAAACTAGCACCCACGTTTCGCCAATTATGTTAGGTCCCATGTAATAGGTGGCGAGCCTATTGCCATTTATCGGGCACAAAAGTACTTACACTTATTTCTATTTGTGACATCCCTAGGTAAAGGAGCGTCCAGGCTGTGACGGCCGGCGAGTACAGCCGACGGCTGATGGCGGTCGCCGACGCGTCTCGGCTATTGTCGGCTTTCGTCGACGGTTAGACAATGCTGGGATAATATTATTTGTTATTTTAAAATTTTATGTATAAACATTTTAGGAACACATACAAACAAGAGTTAGGCCACAATCATTTGAAATTTTCTGATCTATTATTCTTTGATTGATTAATGTTATTCTGCTCTATGGGCCTGGAAAAGTGGACAATCTATTCGAATAGAATACCAATGTCATTTTTTGACAGCTTCTCTATTTGACACGACGGTCGCCATGTTGTTTTTTTCTCTAATACGTCGGTTTCAAACATTTATATTCTTTTCGATCGAATAGGCCACTTGCCTAAAGAGAATCAACTTATCAATTTTTTCTCCTGTTTTGAACCAATACAACAAAATTTTAATAGAGCTAGCACACGCGTTGCTCAATGTACGGCTCATAAACAAAAATTAATATGAAACTAATAATTCTACTAATCAATATTATAAGTTTAACTTATTTTTTATACTTATTTTACATTTTGATAAGCTGTAACCGACATTCATTATAAATGGTGTCCTAGAAAGAGTCATAGTCAAACATAACATTACGTTTAATGAAGTATTATTTTTATTACGCAAAACCAACAAAGAAGTGTTTTTGTTGGAAAAGTTAAGGGACCTAGTAGGAGTTAGTTGCCTTATGTTTAACAGTTTACGGCGATATCTTGTGGAGGTTGTTCCGGCATAAACAGAGAGAGATACAGATATGCCGGCGCGAGGAAAAAAAATAACAATAGTGTGCGCGGGCGCAACGGAAACAATAAAGTGGTAATTATTGGATTATTAAAATGCCAAATGATTAGAAAAAATCTCTTTTGAGATTAATATATTGAAACAGTTAAAAACAGCTAGAGCAGGATAAGGGCAGGAAGAAGAAGTTAATTGCCCTTTCAATATACCTACATTGAGAGATACGAATCCACTATTGTTATGGCATCTATCTAACCGTTAAATGAATAAATATTTTTGGTTCTCAATCTAAACAGTCCGTAGTTCAGCTATAATAGGTATATTCGGATTAAAATAACCATTTCCATCTTTAAGTTAGAATAATGGGACTATATTTTTATTAATGTGCGATTTTGATTTATATTTGTTACAATTCTGTTGCTTCGTTAGGTTAGGCTAATTGATTGATTTATTATTCGTACATTTCGCATATTTATATAGACAGAGGTGTGACTATAGTTCGCCATCTTTTGGACTCCATTTAAAAGGGAAGGAGTCTATGAAAGCAGGTCACCTGCCCTAGCATGGGACGTGGAGAAAATCTCCTCGGGGACATTTTGTCTACGTCCCGTGCTACGCCTACTGGTTAGACGTAAGCGAGTGATGGTGTGCCAATGTGTTAGTAATTCAGTGCCTCGTGTAAATGATGTTCTACTAGTCAAGGTGCTGTGTAGTAGTATTGTAATGAATACCATACAAATCTTTCGTAGAAAACCCTCAGTCACTTTTTGGTGAAAACATACTGGATTATTTTCTGCATGTCCCTGATAATGAAAATAACTAACTACCCACATTATTTGATTTATAGGATTATTTAATTATAGTTGTTATTCTAGATTGTGCAATATACCTTGATGCACGTGCGTAATGTTATAATTATTTTTTTATATAATGTGACTAACAAATACTGGAAACAAATATGTTTAGAGTTTAGCTAATAATATTATTATTCAATTATATTTTATGTGTCATTGTTAATGTTTTGTAAACATTTACTGTTCGTACAAGGTAATCGTTTCCTTCTGTATATGTGTATATAATTAATAAGACGTAGGTGAATTGACTGAGGTAACCGTGATGGTTCTAGAGCGATCGATTGTAATATCTAGCGGTAAGCATATTCGTTTGTTATGGTGTAAATTGATGAATAGGATTTAGCTGAGAGAGCGAGATTCCTACCATACATTTCTTTCGATTTCGAGAATAATTCTAAACCATGCTTTAAACGTGTCTCCTCTCAGATATTTTTTCTATTGTATATTAATGTGTAAAGGTCTTCAGCAAATAAAACGTGTTTTGGAATTTCACGTGTATTTCATGAATTAAACCTGCAAGTATTTTTATATTTTTTTTATTGGTTTTTACATTTGATGTTGATGGATGTCGAAGTAGAGAAAGAACCTGGGTATTATTACCTATGCTACACATTTTTACTAAAGCCCTTTATGAAGCGCAATGCATGACGCATAAGGAGGCCTAACCTACGGAACGTGCACAAAATCTCCTCGGGGAAAAAGCAAAATATGTTACTCTCGTTCTAACTTCACTAGATCCCGAGACAAAACACTGTCAAGTGGTGGAGAAACCGCCACAGAACAACGGCATCAGTAGAAATATTTAATTCCTAATTTAATTAAATTTTTATTAATCTGAACAGAGGCGCGGCAGCAGCACCGTCGCTTACCAACGTGACGAAAGGTTTAACCAAAGATCTTGTTTTAGAGGACCTAAGCTGTTAGCCAAGAGGCCTTTACAGCATCTACCGGGTTTTTAGGGAAAGGCGAAGATCTTGTCCTCAAGCCTTGCAGTCGAGCACTCTCTGTGAGTGTACCTCCACAGCAGGCGTCCCCCGTGGGGGACGGCATCTCCCGGGGGAGATATGCTGCCGCGGAGAGCCTCACAGGGCGCCCGAGTCGGAGCTTGGAGCGGCAAGCCCGAGGTTGCCTCTAAAGGCGCGGACCTCGGCTGAAGCGTGCAGTGTAGTGGGGAATCAAAGCTCTATATCTATCCCTATTCACTTGCACTTAAGACAAAATGTAAACAATCTTGATGTGTCTAAACAAATAATAACACAAAAACAAAAATGTGTATATAAAACCAATATTTCAAAGCAGCTAACAGTTTTGTCTATAATTGAAGAGGTATTTTAGAATACACGTTTCTTGATTTTCAGATTATTTCGTAGATAGAGAGATCTCAAGATTGTTTACATTTTGTCTCAAGCCCAAGTGATGGGATATAGGTACAGCGACTCATTTGTTATGGAGTGCGTGCCACATAAGTCTGCGCGCGATGGGTGGCGCTGCTCGCTCACATTGACACATATACAAACAAAATAGTAGGCGGAGTTTTAGTTCCAATTTTGACCACTCGCAGACGCTGGCGCGCACTCTATAGGCTGTTACTACAACATATCTTTTATTTAACACTAGTTAGATCCATTGCAAATAAATCTGAAAATATTGTTTGAGAAGAGCTATGGCAATAAAAGCAGATTTAATGTCACATTTATTTATTTCAACAATTACCGCATCACAAATATTCTCTAATCAAGTTTTGTTTGAAGTGGCTATTTATAAATGTAGAATAAAAGAAAATAAAACAAACGACACAGTAACAAAAATCACCAACATGCATTCGGCAGCTTATAAAATACCCTTTATCAACTTAACTTAGGTTAAGACTGAAATTACTTCCGCAATAATTATCTAACAGATCTATTCCTACCTACGTTACACTATAATTTTTTTATACGTAATAATATACTATTAGATACTTCCGTTCCTTTGGCAATCGTAAACAAGCTGAAAGTATTTTTTTACAGTTAACCGATATACATCGACGACATAATAATAAATCGTAAAATCAAGACAAAACAAACTTGAATTATTGACGCCGCCTACTTCAATATGAGAAATATTTCGATAATATTTCTCATATTGAAGTAGGTGCGAAATCTCTTCAGTCAATATTGAATAAAAGTTTTTAGCAGGAAGATTGTTGAGTGAGGCATTTCATAAAATGTCAATTTATTTTCTTCAAAAATCTGTTTCTAATAATTCTATTAAACTTTTCAACAGCAGTGACGTTTGCCACAAGATAACTAACCTAGCAATGTCTTAGTTTAGTTCCATAGTTTGGATTAAGACTATTCAGATTATGAAATGCTTATTACAGTGGCCTTCGTGAGACAACTACCTATAAGGGTCAGGTCTGACACGATTCTCTAAACTTTAAATTTAATATCAGTCTGTCCTCTTCATTCTGTATTGAGAATGAAAGAGAAACACTGTTGTCAAATTAATCTTAGGTTTAGAGAACCATTGTCAGAATCGACCCTATAGTATGGTAATTTTTCAATGACAAGATTTTGAGTTCCCAGTGTAAATGTGTGCTCTATATTGCTATTCTCGTTGAAGCAATGTTGAATAAAGTTTTTTTTTATACAGAACTGTAGTTATCGGAATGGTAAATTAATAGGAATTTAAATACATTCGTATTTATAATATGTATATATAAAACAAATATTAAAACTTAAAGTAGAAAAATTTTAGTCAAAAATTTATTAAATAAGCAAAGTTTTCAAGCACTACTAAACTTCACAAATATTTCAGAATTTACGCTTGCCTAAGTAAAAAATTTGAGAAAATATAATATTTAACTAAAAACAAAATAACCTTCTTAAACATCGAATATTATGTACCATAATATTTCTTGCTCATAACTATTCAAATAGTATGGTATACAACGCGTTACAAAAATAAACAAAATAAAGTAATTATATATAAGACAAAACAACTAAAAAACAAAAAAAAAACCTAGTACTACTACGTCAACAGAAGTGTAGTAGGTATTTTTTGGTATGTACATACATAATATATCTGTATAAATCATTATTTTAAATTTAATTAGCATTTTTTCTTCTGTGATCCTAAATAAGAAAGAATAAATTAGGTAAGGATGTTAATAGATTTTTAAGTGCTTTTTGCTCTTTGGTTTTCCTAAATTTAGGTTGCCTTATTTCTTTTTTGGTTATTTTTGTAACATATTGTGTAATAACCATAATATTACTTATATGGCAGCCTAAAAGCTGGTGAAATTCCTAAATTATATGCTACGTCAAAATTATATAACGTATACAACCTATTTACAAAAATGCAACCACCACATCTAACAGAGCCACGTTGTTAATTGCAACAAGTAAATGGTCGAATCCATTATCTGTTGATAGGCCTTACTTTACCCTACCTGTGTGGTAGCAAGTGCATAGCTACTCAATCATAATAGATTTACATACAGTATTTTATATAATATCTTACATAATAATAATTCGAGACAATAAATCATATATAAAGTTGACTGGCTGACTAAGCACATAATTTTCACAAAATTAATTATCAATTAATACTTATAAAAATCTTTTACTTAATTATTACATTTTAGTAAGTGCATCTACTTACACCAACCCATTACGGTGCGACTCTCTAGCAAACTGCCGCGGTTTTTGTATTTATAAAACCTCATCATCATCACCACCACCAGCTCTATAATGTCCCCACAGCTGTGGCACAGACCCTACCTCTGGATGGAAGAATGTAGGGAGAATGGGCCATAACCCACCACGATGGCCCAGTGCCCATAACCCACCACGATGGCCAGTGCCAACTACATGCAGCCGGGACCAACAGCGCCATCTATCTCCTCGTTTTGATTTCGTCTAGTGTCATCTAGATACGACTATTGGAAAATTTTAAATGCCAAACTTATCTTCATAAAGTTGAAAACCAGCGCTGATCCAGAGATACAGCTCTCAATCAATAGTGATTACAGGTATTTCAATATCCATAGAGTCATCATCTGTTAAGGTGACGACATCTTTGTCATCAACAATTTGCTTCTTGTCTTCATTTTTTTGATATAGAGACAGCACGTCCGATATAATTGGAGATGACACCATAAAATGCAAATCTTTTTCGTCTTGGCTCAATTTGTCGAGCGGCGTCGATGTCGCATTTTCTATGTAGTGCTCGCTGGCTTGACTATCGTCGTCCTTGACGTCAAGTCCCTTATCCAAGTCGTCGACAACCAACTCCTCCTCGTCGTCTTCTTCTTCTTCTGCCCCACCGTAGAACTTTTCGTCATCCTTCAAGTCCTTAGGGACGTACGAGTTGATGAGGGCCGTGAGATTTTCATCGCTGACGAACACTTTTGCCGGATCGGTGTCCTCCTTGTCGCACTGATGCTGAGTGAACACTTTGGCCGAGGTGAAGTACTTGCGGCAGAGCTGGCACTGGTTTTGGAGATGGGCCCGGTAGTGGTTGTGCAGGTTGGGAAAGTCGTCGCCGCACACCACGCACCGCTCCGGCATCACCACCGCCCTATAGTGCGTCTTCAGTTTGGACTTGTGCACGTACTTCATGTGCTTCATGAACGGCCCGTACTTGACGAACTTCTCTTTACACTTCCGACACTTAATCGGCCTCTTGTTGTACTTTCTGCTTCTGTGCGAGAACGCGTGTATGTTGAACGCGTCCATCGTTTTGAATTTGAGGCAACAGAACCGACACGATATTGCCCCGGACGTCCGGTGGATGTTGTCGTGAAGCTTCTTGGAATTGGACTTTGTGACTGGTTTGAAACAGAACCGACACTCCTCGTACGCTGGCAGAATAGCGTTTCCGTTCGTTTGTAAATCTTCGTCGTCGCTCTCGATAGCGCACAGGTGGTTGTCGTAATCGGCCCTAGAATAGAAGTACTCGGCACATTTCTTACACCTGTTTTCTTCGTGATATGCTAAATGTTTGTGGAGATTGAAGAATGTCTTGTTGCAAATAGGACAAGTCTCCTCAATCGAGTCTTTGGGCATGACAATCCACTCTTTGTCATCGCCATGAACATCTCTCATATGGTATATCATCTCTCTAAACGCCACAAACGTTTCATCACAGTGCTCGCATTTGGATGGGTTATCAACATTCAACTGTGCAAAGTGGTGGTTTTTATGTTTTCTATATAATGTCAATGTATTGAACTTTCGCTTGCAATAAATGCAGCCGTAGTAACCAATTGTCCGATGGTATATTTTATGGGTAGACAAAGCATCTTCATTCTCAAACACCCTGAAACAATAATCGCAGACAGTCTCTTTTTTATCAGAGGATGCCTCTTTAAACGTTTTGATGTTATGTTTAATCCTCAAATGACAATCCAGTTTTACTTGCATGTGGAATGCTTTATAACAATGTTCACATTTTATTTTTTTAGTATATATCTCGGTATCACCAATCAATTTCTTCTTGTCGCAACTGAATGCCAAATGTCCCTCCAAAAACCTTAAGGTACTGAAGTAAACGAAGCAATAGTTGCATCTCAAAGTGTTGTGGTAGTCAATGTGCCTCTCAAAGTTGCCCTTGCTGGCTAACACCTTGAGGCATATAGCACATTGCAATTCTTTCAGTGGCCCTTCTAGAGTTTGCTCGGTTCGTTCAGCGATCCAAGTCTCTTTGATGTTGTGCACATCGCGCAGATGATGGTGTAAATCGTAACCTTTTACAAACATCTCATCACATTGAGAACACTTCAGGGGCTCATCGAAATAATTACGAGTCAAATGAGCTTTGATGTGCACATTATGATTTCTAAGTGAAATTGTATTTTTGCCACAAAACTTGCATTTAAAGAACAAAGGCTTCCTCATGTGAGCTTCCTCGTGGCTCTGCAGCCTCCGCGGGTCCATGAAAATTTTCGCACAAAGTTTGCACGAATAGTAAATCGGTGGCGGTTCGTCGGGATCCGTTTTAATCATTTTACTTTCCGGGTGAGTCCTCCTCAAGTGCCTGATGAGGTGGATCAGGTCAGGATAAAACCGTGTGCAAATGGGGCACTTCACTTTGTCCTTCCTCAGTTTCTGTATTCTGTCTTTGTGCGACTGGTGATCAAAGTTGTGGCCTTTGACGTGTCTGCGGAAATAGTCTTCGTCAATGAACCCTTTGCCGCAGACGGTGCACTTGTACGGGCCATTCTCGTCCTCGTAATGGGATCTGTTGTGAATTTCCAGCCTCCGCTTGTTGGTGAACACCAGTCCGCATATAGAACACTCGTGCCTGGCGCCGTACAGCGAGGACTTGGAGTTGTGCCACCTCACGTGGCACTTCAGGGAGTTCTCCGAGTCGCACACCTTGCCACAGAATTGGCAGGTGAACGTTCCGTCGTAAACCGTTTTATCCGCCGTGTTAGGCATCACTTGGCCGACTATCGTATTTTGTACGCTTTCCCCCCGTTTGAAGTGTATGGCCATGTGGGACAGATAGACCTTTCGGTATTGGAAGATCTTTTTGCAAATAGAGCACTCGTAGTCCTTGCTCTTGAAGCGCGTTTGCTTGTGATAGTTCATGTGGGCCTGGGCGGCACGCAGGTGTTTGCTCTTACGGTTGCAGATGGGGCACGTGAGATACTTGGGATCCAGGTTGGTGTCGTTGTAGTGCACGCGCATGTGCAGCTTGTAGTGGCACTGGAACCGGAACGACTGCAAAAAAACATTTGACATCTTTGACAGCCTCTCTGGACGTGGAAAAACCAGATGGCGTGGATAATTAAGAAAGGCAAAAAAGCATTTTAACAATGGCAAAAAAATCAGTAACATTCTCTTATATTTCCACGAGCATTTGAAATAAAACAACTCAACGGAAACTAACTTGATGGTAGTTAACTATTAACTTTATGTGACCAGTAGTGATCAATAAATGTTAACATCCAAAAATTTACGCAAGTGCAATCCGCCACATTGTTTTATAGAACAAAATCTAAAACTATCACCTGATAAAAACTGTTAACCTGATAAAAATCTCAAAGCTCACCTCTTTACAGACGAAGCATTCGACTTTTTTCTGTATGTTGTTGCCAACATTGGAGTGCCAGTTGACATGCCGCTTGAGTGATATCAACGTCGGCATCTGCTTCTGGCATATGGGACAAATGAAGCTGCCAGGATTGATGACTCCCTCATTGCCCGGAACCTCACCAAAGTCGTTGTGACTCTGGATTACGTCCAGGGGTTCCGCCTTCGTCACAACGACTTCACAAAAATCCGCCAACTCCGAACCACCTTGCAGCATTTTCGGCTGTTTTTGCTTCGGAGACTGTTTCAGCCGGTGCACAAACTTTATATGGTTGGCAAGGGCGCTACAACTCTTGAACTGCTCACCACACAGAGCGCAACTGTACACATTCCTGGGTTTCATGTTGACAGATATATGTTTTTGATTGTGCTCGTTGATGGCGCTCACTTTCATTTCAATATCGCATATCATACACCGCACAAAACAGTCTTTAAGGTTGATTTTAGCTCTTTTTGTGCCCGAACATTGGTTGTGTTTAGTGCGTTTATGGTGTATAAGTAGACGTTTGTAAGAGAACTGCTTTTCACAAATGTCGCAGGTGTTGTCGTCCCCTTCTTCTTGACTAGATTCCGTTTCCATCTCTGGTCTACTGGTTTCTTGCAAAAGATTTGCGGAATGCTTATCTGGAGGTTCCGACTTTATGCCACTATTTGACTGTGAATGTTTCAGCTCGTGGTTGTCCAGAGCTTTCTTGTACTTGAATTTTTTATCGCACTGAGTGCATTGAAGAGGGCCACTGGTAACATTCGAGTTGCTATATTCAGATACAACTGATGCAGTGTCCTCAACATCTATCTCTGAGCTTGCCCTGAAAATTAGTTTTGATATCTTAATGTTTAGCATAAATATTTAAACTACACCTTTTTCAGTAAGAAAAAAAAATTATACCAGATAAAATGAGGAAAATTAAATGGCAAATTTGGTTATTGACATAGAATTATTAGATTGACTTAATAAGTAAAATTTTATTAGTATATTGTAGAATATCCAAAAACAGCAAAATACATTCACACTATAAAATTGTGGTTATGCCACTTAGCCTATGTCTACATAATGGTGAAAGTACACCTTGATTTCATTTTATATACAAATAAATGTAAATGTAATTTACTATTTGAACAGTTTTATCGATTTTGTAATTTTATTTCTAAAGTAATTTGATGTAAGCAAGTTATGTAAAAAAATCCCCTAAAAAATAAAGAGAAAAAAAAATATTATAAATTCTTTCAATTTCAAATTCAATATATTTTTCCCTTCAATAAAAGAATATTTCATTTGATCTTCCTCACAGAAAAAAAGTCACCCATTATACATTGACATATTCAGTATCATATAAAGTATCACAAATGTGTAAGTTGTTGGTACTAATAAAATAGAACCATAGAAAAATGCACTAGCCTTTCCTTGATTCTGTCTACTGGTCATTTTTTTTTTTGGGGAAATTAATGCAACTGTTGTATAATAAAAATAATTCCAAGATCTTTAACTGAAACCAACTTTATCATAAATTGAAGATCAAAAATTAATATCAATTTAAGAAAACTTAATGATTAAAATATGTATGTAATCTTATATTGTATCAATTGTATAATCCTCTATTGTTTTTGTTAAAATATCTAGCAGCTCTTTTCCTGTATAGCAATTGATATAACAGGCTGTTTTAACTACCAATTATGTATCTGTTATAGTTTTAAATCTTGATTAACTTGATAAAAAATTTCTATGAAAATTAAAATATTTCAAATTAAAATAGTTATTGTGAAGAAAACGGGACCTTCGGGTAGTTTACGACTCAATAGCGTAGCTTTTCGCGTTTCCGATATAATATATCGTACATATTTTCTTCTTGAAAATTCATGAGAATCATCCTTATATTGTATTGTGAATAAGTCCCTAATTAAATTTTTTTAGGTTACCTAGAGTCATCATCTGCTATGTCAGTCTCCTCGATGTTGGACATATGCGCCGCCAGATGCGTGATCAGTTGCTCCTGGGACGCCAGCTGCTTGCTGCACATTCGGCACTGAAACGACCCCTGATTCCGAGGTTCGCTCGCATCCATAAATGGTTTCTTTTCAACACATCTTGGTTCGAAATGCATATTCTTAATATGTAAGAAATAAGCACTCTTCTTGTATGTCATCTTTTGGCACACTGTACATTCAAACATAGCTCTTTCTATCTTTTCAGGACAAATGCTGAAGTGAGCGCTGTGCACATAGTAGTCATCGAAAGGTTTTTTACAATATAAACAGGGCACTGGAACTTTTCCAGTTACCGATTTATTTTCAAACTTGTCCTGTTTAAGGCTAGCTGCATGAACAATTCTCATGTGTTTCTTGAGATTATCTAGTGTTTTGAATTTAGTTGTGCACATTTCACAGTCGAATCTTTTTGGGGAAATAGCGTCGATTGGCTCTAAAGAGATGAGAAGCTCTTTTCGGGGAGATATTTGCGGAGTTTTGCCACACACCTCGTGGTGCCTATTCAACATAATTTTTAATTTGAAAGTTTTTCCACATTTATCACAGCTCAATTTGTCAACATCGTCATTTGCATCTTTTGTGACAGTCTTCGAAACATTAGGCGTGTTTTCAAATACTTTGTCGTTTTTGGCGGAATGGACTCTCATGTGTAACGCAAGGCTCTTTCTACTTTGAAATGTTTTGTCACATTCTGTGCATTTGTACTCTTTTTTAAGTAATGGTTCGTCGGAATCCGTTTCCGCAGCCGAAAATTGAGATATACTGTTGTCATCAAAATCAGAATCCAAAAATGAGTTATTGCTAGCATTAGCTCGTTGTCGTTTATGGGATGTTCTTAACTCTGTGACGCGTTTAGATGGTGGAGCATAGTCATGAGACCGACTGCTGACTGAAGTATTGTCAACACTGTCACGACTGCGTTTACGATTTCTTTTTGCTGGTGTAGTATTAATTTCATTTGAGGTTGATGGTTTGACTTGACTGGATAAGTCAGTGTTACTTGAGAAGGCAGAGTCACTGCTTTGCCTGTTTGGGGGACCGGGTGGTGGAGTGATTGTGAAACCTAAAATAACCAATTAATTACATCTTCACCCAACCATTTTATAAACAACAGCGAAATTATATGATCTGCTCAAAATCAAAATGATTGCAAATATTTGACATTTTTATATAAAATTTTACATTACCTGGTGGAGGAACATAGTTACGTCTTAACTCCTGATCTGACCTTTCACACTGTTGCTTGAAAATATATGCACTGCTGAGTTTTTGTATACACTCTGAGCATATTTTATCAGGGAGCCCATCACCTTCATATACCTACAAGATAAATTATATAAAGACTTTGAAAAACAATAGAAACACTTATTAGTAGTATGTGTGAACACTGAGTGTAAGAAATATGATTATTATTTTGTTTATCTAGCTTATATCCTTATTATCTGCTCAATATGTAATACTCAACCATACATAAATAGCATGGTTTTCATCACTGAAGTTATTGTGCATTTCTGTTTTGTATTGTTTATTATTTAATATCATTATCTGTCAAAGTAAATTTTTGAGCAACTATGGATAAAGGTTAAAGATGCTATAATAACTAACTAACCATACAATCCAGTCAATATAGCAATAATTAAATTTCATGTTCAAATATATGTAATACATATTGTAATGAGAATAAAAGTCTGTTAAGCTGTTTAATATATCTAATTGTAAAAATACTTAGGCTTAGAGCACTTTGTTGAATAGAATTCAGATGAAAGTATGTGCATCAACTGGATAGACTATTAAAAAAATAAGAATTCCTCTAACATATTTTATCCATGTGTGATATGTTAAGACACTAACATTTACATGCTTATGTTGCTTTGCTTAACATGTTAAGACATAACAAAAAATAATAGAGTAATAATGTCACTAAATTGTAAATTTTGGCATTTTGCTGAATAAATACTTGAAAATAGTAGATTTTCCATCAAGTGCACAAAACGAATCATTTTCGTCCGAGACTTTTAGCATAGCATGATAGTAATGTCGAGGATAAAAATGGTTTTGTGGACGAGTTAGAAACTCTGCTTTTCACTTCGATTGCGAGGAAATAAAATAGTAGTTAATCATAACATTTCTTAAAATTCAAACTAAAATTAGTACAGTTTTGAATACTGAAGGAAATTGTTTTTCCCATTGGTATTAGGCTTGGGCTGCAGACCTATAAAGCCAAGGATTAAATTAATTTTGAAATAATAATTTTCTTAAATTATTAAATCACCTACCGTACCTACTGGAATTAAATTTTTAATATCTTTTGTCTTAAAAAACACATTAGGCACATAAAATTAAGTAAAAATTATAAAATAACAAATTCTATCTCTGAATTTTTTATTGTGTTTGGCTGCATGGCTCATTTTCTTTGCCTTAATATAGACAAATTTATGAGTAGATACGTTAATGCTCTAGAGCACAAAATTCGATTTTGTGCAGCCTAT
The DNA here is from genome assembly GCA_963931975.1 of Cataclysta lemnata. Lineage (NCBI taxonomy): Eukaryota > Metazoa > Arthropoda > Insecta > Lepidoptera > Crambidae > Cataclysta > Cataclysta lemnata. The sequence goes on from OZ008342.1 coordinate 15,413,524, forward strand.
ATCCTGCACAAATAAGCACTTTCAGAGCATGAGAAGTGAAAAAGTAATTTATTGACATTCTTATTGGAAATTATCACACAACCTATGTATATTTTAATAATACCACTTAAATAAAACAGATTTAGTTATTCTATTTAGATAATGTGGGTTTAGTTATAATGTGGTAGCATATTCATCATTTCAATAATTAATAATTGAAACTGTAAAAATCAAGATACAAATGTATTTTGTTGTAGTTTGCTGCAATAAGGAAGCTATAAGTACTTTATAAGGTACTCTTTATATCTCAGGCCAATTGAAAAGAAGAATAGGTCTAAAATGGGAAACAAAATGGTTGTGTAGCAAGCAATTAGAATCAATAAGCACAACATCTTTTTAAATAAAATTTCTTATCGCCATATTACAACAAATCTGTAATGGTATCTGGCATCCAATTGGGTAATTGATTCATAAATTATGAACAAAAAATTGTTTTAAATATGTGCAAAGTTTAAAATTAAAACAGCATCATAAATTGACAACATACTGATATTCTTGAAGTACAAAGAGAAACTATTGGGAGTCAGATAATAACTCTTTTATTATGTCGAAAATAAGGTTAATTACTATGAAAATGAGTTAAATGACTTAGGAATGTTTTCAATTATTTTAAAAATCATGGAATAAATAAAAAGATAATAAAAATAATAAAAACATTCTAAAATTTTGATATATTTTCAATTGAATTTTGGTAAGTGAATAGTAGCATAAGTATTAACCCAATCACATATTATATCCACTCCACTATAAATACTAACTAACTTTTAGACGCACTAGGTATTCAAATTACATCCAAGAAAAGTGTCATGTTTCAAAAGTCGAATGAAAAATTTGACAAGGTTAGTGATTCAAAATACTTACTTTCACCCGGGCACACTCCATAACCATATCAGCGAGCTGAAGGGCATTGTCGACAGTAAATATTGAATAGAAGTCACCCAATTTCAAACAAAGCCTGCATTTTCCTAGTTTGAGAGCCATATTGAATCGATCTCAAAAATTACTTGGAACTTTGGGCATCACATCTAAGAAATAAAGACAAACTTACATTAAAATATGAACGAGTGTAACATTTGTTAAAGTTCTGTGTTTACTGAATTATTGCAAAGAAAGAACAAAACAAATTGAATAAAAACGATATCGTGAAAGAATTTGTGATAATCTACCTTGCTTACCGGCGTACCGTACACCCACACCACAGACTGGCACAGACAGAAAACAGATAAGAGATTGACTTGACTGCACGCACACAAGAAAACAAACTGTATATTGAAGAAAGTTCCTTTAAGACTTGTATCCAGGAACGTTAAACCGATTTATAAAAAACACTGTCAAGTGTTAAAGTTATGGAAAGCTAAGGGTTATCGTGTCGAATTATACAGTTGTACAGTAATAAGTTGTATTTAAGTTGGAATAAACAAGTCATAGTACCTACAGTACACGGAGTTTATTTAACACAAGTGATGGAGAGAGACTAGGACAGGGGTGTTTGGCGCGTTTCGTGGTGTCGGTCAGATTTATTTTCGCTAATTCAAAAATTGTTATAGAGTGGATTTTGTGCAGTGAAAGTGGTGTTATTTTGATGCACAAGCATCCGTGTTGATGTGCAATTATGCAGAATCATCGAAAATAAGTCTCATGTGTTTGATGTGGTGAAAACCACATAAAAAGTGGTTTTATCCATTTCATCAAGCACCATCATGATCTATGTTATCATTAAATTCGCTCCAAGCACTCCCTAGATGCGTTAAAATGTGTGAGTATGACACCCATATTTTAACGTAAAATTCATTTCATTCATACATTTCACCGACTCATTATTTCATAAGACTACAGATAAAATATACACTAAAGACTTGGCTGTATGGGCTAGACCCTTTGCCTTCCCTAAAATATAGAGAGAATTAAAAAAAAGTGTCAAGAAAACGATTTAAATATGTCTATTAAAGGGTGTGTTTGGCGCGTTTTGTGGTGTCAGTCAGATTTATTTTCGCTAATTCTAAATTTGTTACAGAGTGGATTTTGTGTAGTGAAATGGTGTTATTTTGATGCATAAGCCTCCGTGTTGATGTGGAATTATGCAGAATGATTGAAAATGAGTCTTGTGATGTGTTTGATGTTGTGGTAAAAACCACTGTAAACAGTTGTTTTGTCCACCTCATCAGTCGCCATCATGAACTCTGTTACCATTAAATTCGCTCCAAGCACTCCCTAGATGCGATAAAATATGTGACACCCATATTTCAACGTAAAATTCATTTCATTCATACATTTCACTCATTATTTCATAAGACTACAGATAAAATATACACTAAACACTTGGCCATATGGGCTAGACCCTTTGCCTTCCCAAAAATATAGGGAGAATTAAAAAAATACTGTCTATTAAATTTGTGAGACAAGTAAACGTAGTGTATTATATACTCTTTGATCAAGTGTATTAAATACTCTTCATAGTGTATTATATACTCTTTGATACTCTTTGTGGACCATTAATTGGTCCTCGAGACAGAGTCCTTAAAATTTGTTTAGGTACAAGCTATCAAAGTCAACAAACATTAGTCAATGCCAAAGAAGATATTAAAAAGAAATAGTAGCAATAATGTATAAAATATCAGGTACTAATTTATTCGGGCAGTGGTTGGAAGAAGACAAAATGATTACAGACTTTAGAGTTAGCTCAAAGAGACATAATAATTATGATTTTGATATAAATTCTGCTGTCTTATTGCAAATAAGCTGGTCATATAATATATTCCTGTATAAAAAAGCCTTCTATATTATTGGTGGTTGGAATGGCCTAGAAGGGCATATGGATAAAATTGAATTACCAGCAGAGTGCGAGACTGCTGATTTTGAAACTAATCTTACCATGGTTGGGAATGATTATAACATTATTTTGGTCAACAAAACCTCTAATACACTATGGGTTATTGATTTACAAAAAGAAAAGAGTATCACAAAGATAAAATTAAATATTGAATTGCCCCTACACACAGCTATGAAAAGAGCTAGATGTGATAGCCAAATTCAAAAAGTTGCTGTCACTAATAATTCATACTTATGCCTAACCACTGATGGTACAGTATATAATGGTATAATGCCTAGTTTGCTTGACACCAATTGCTGCATTGGAAAAGTTTGTGACATCAGATGCGGCTATGAACATTTCATGTTATTAACTGATGTGGGTAGAGTATATACTTGGGGAAATGGAAGGTAATTAAAAGTTAATTCTTATTTAAAATAATTTATTTCATTTTGTAATTCTAATAACATGGTTTGCTTAGTAATATTGTCATGGAAGATGCTGGTTTGAATCCCGCATTACGACATAATTTTTCTATAGAAATACTTTTTCAATGTGAGACTATGATTTCTTCTTCTTCGTAGTTTCCTTAATCCTGAGGATTACAACCATGCTAATATGCCATAGATGCTGCTAAGCTATTTTCAGTTTTATGTTCCCCTTGGACTTCTAAATAGCTTTGGTCCATCTATTTAGTGTGGTGCCATGACCATGTTTGGCCCAACTAGCTTACAGCTGGCTTAGCATTATGAGCAATGTAAACCTGGTGGCATGCTCCTGGCATGTTGTAGTAGTTCTGAGACCAAGTGTATATTCACAAAAACTAATATAGAAAAGTAAACATTAGCAGCCTGGAAATTAGTCCATAATTATATTAATACCCCAACAATCATTTCAGGAAGACTTTTGGATTACTAAAATTTATTTGGGAGCTTATAGATACTGAATTAAATATAAACTCCACACACTTTATTAAATTACTAACTGATATGTTAAAATCTTATTAAAATCTTTAATTTCCTTTTTAGGCGATTGCAACTTGGACATGGCACACTTGACAATTTAGATACTCCAACAGAAGTTGAAGCTTTGGCAGGGATAAAAATTACGAAAATTGGAGCTGGTGGATGGCATTGTATGGCCCTGAGCGAGTTCGGAGACTTATACACATGGGGCTGGAACGATACAGGTCAACTAGGAGTGAGGGATACAGATTCAAAGGGAGTTTTGAACAGAGAAGGACTCAAAAGCTACCCCTTGCCTACCTTGGTTGATATTCAAGATGAAAATGGGGACCTTGTTGATATGAATGTTAGAGATGTTGATTGTGGTTCACGCCACTCTGCAATAATTCTTGAAGACTTTTCTGTTTGGACCACAGGAAATAACAAATATGGGCAACTAGGAGTTTCACCTCAGCTGCATCCCACAATTAAGTATTTTACAAAAACATTCCAGTGTGATGATACAACTTTGGTACAGTGTGGACATTGGTCTACTATCTTATCATATGATAAGGAATGATAAAGTTTTCTTGATGTTGATGCAGTCCTTTTTTTCTTTCCAAAGATAGTCAGACAAGTTGTCATTATGGTTAGTGTGTAATTTTCTGCATATGTGTGTTTTATTGGGACATACTGATTACATAGTAGAGCACATGGATACTACAATGAATAGATAGACCAATCAGCAGAGAGTTATAGTCGAAGGGAAAGATGCAAAGGAATAATGGTTGTGTGCATATTCATAGATGACGCTAAGCTTAGTAGGATAGTTGTACTATTTGAAATTTCCGAATTTGGCTAAGTTCAAGTAACCATGCGGTAGGTAATAATCAAAATTCAATAGCCAGTAATCTGGCACTCAAGGCCCAAGATTTTCTATAAAACATTAAAAAAATCTCCAAATATGTACGCATTGATGTTGTTGACAGACAGGGCAGCCACCATCACGGTCTAGTTTTGAATTGTCATTTTTTGACATTAGGTACTCATAAGAAGGCTCTTCTAGGCTCGCCACCTATTACACGGGACCCTAGTTCACCTCTGTCTACCCCTTCGGGGATATAGGCGTGATTTATGTATAGTACTCATTTACGATAAATCATACATCTCTGAAAAATCATTTCACTCATTCATGTGAATACAGATTAAATACTAGTCATGGTTGTATTGGCTAAACCTTATGCCCTCCCTAAAAATACAGGGAGTTTAAAAAAAATCTACTATGGGCTAAGTGTGGAGTGTTTGGCGCGTTTCGTGGTGTCAGTCAGATTTATTTTCGCTAATTCAAAAATTGTTACACAGTGGATTTTGTGCAGTGAAAGTGGTGTTATTTTGATGTACAAGCATCCGTGTTGATGTGCAATTCTCGTCTGTGGAAGTGACATTTTGTGACCCCCCTTCTGTGGACCCGGGACCCGGTGTTCAACAGACAGGGCGTTTTTCGCACTATTTCCTTATTTTCTCGAATTAGAACAATTAGACCATTTGTTTATAGTTAAATTACTAATATAGATAAAGTATTTTACAATTTTTCATTCATCACATTCAACTGAATAATATTCACTTATAAATAGGGAGCAAAGTTTCAAGGACGAGGGTACTTCTGCTTTGTTTTGGCAAATTTCGTAAATCTTACGTTAGATATGTAATTAAAGTTAATTATTACTTACTGCAACATTTTTCCTTTCGATATTCACTAATTATACCAATTAAAATCCGTAAATAACAAGCTTTTTCAACTGCAGAAGTTGCTCCCAAACCTTACCTACTTTTTGTGACGTCATCTATTGACTTTTACGTGACGTTTATCTTTTTAATTTTGTTTTGGGAGTCTATGAATGATGAGAGAGAACGTTTTTTTATTTTATCGGCAACCAAACTACACAGAGTTTATACAAACATGCACCATAGATTTTTCGTACGGCAACGAAATTCGACACCGTCCACCTTGTGACTCATCGATGACGCATGACGCCCGGGTACCGGGATTCCACATATAAGCACTTCTCGATTTTCCCGGCTACCGGGAATCCACAGACGAAAGGGCAGAATCATTGAAAATAAGTCTTGTAATGGTGTTTGATGTTGTGGTGAAAACCACGTAAAAAGTGGTTTTGCTCACTTCATCAGTCTCCATCATGAACTCTGTTACCATTCAATTCGCGCCAAGCACTCCCTAGATGCGTTTAAATATGTGACACCCATGTTTTAACGTAAAGGTCTTTTCATTCATACATTTCACCAACTCATTAATTCATATGACTGAAGACATGGCTGTATGGGCTTTGCCTTTTTCCCTTTGCCTTCCCTAAAATATAGGGAGAATTTAAGAAAAAAAAGTTATTTTGACTCTTTCTGCGAGACATCAATTAACTTTAATGAGTATTTAATGTCAAAAAGGTTCAATTCTCCCTATATTTTAGGGAAGGCAAAGGGTCTAGCCCATACAGCCAAGTCTTTAGTGTATATTTTATCTGTAGTCATATGAAATAATGAGTAGGTGAAATGTATAAAGGAAATGAATTCACTTTAAAATATGGGTATCACATATTTTAACGCATCTAGGGAATGCTTGGCGCGAGTCAAATGGTAACAGAGTTCATGACGGTGACCAATGAGGTGGTGAAAATCACTATAAAATTCTCATCGTCAAACACGGCAAAACCCTTTTATTACAATGATTTTTCATAATTGAACATCAACACGGATTCTTAAGCATCAAAATTACACCACTTTTACTACACAAAGTCCACTCTGAAACAATTTTTGAATGACTGAAATAAAAATTCGACTGACGCCATTGAAAGCCAGCCAAGCACCCAAAAATTAAACGTAGTGTAATAAATACTCTTTGCCAAAAATTTTCATTCAAATCTAGACCATAGACTCGGCAAGAATAGCGACAAAAAAAGTGCGTTTCATCTTATAGTTCCTATTAAACGTAGTGTTATTATATACTCTTTGGTTCCTATCACAGAACACTTACTCTACGGTTCCTATGCTGTGATAGTGGCTACAATGTCTGTCATCAACATCAACACTTAAGTCATATTTGCAGGTTTTTTTAAATGTTTTATAGAAAATCTTTGAGAAAATCATGTCCAAAACATTGAAAAGTGGTGAAAGATTAATTTTTCACTTCTCATGCTCTGAAAGTGCTTATTTGTGCAGGATATAGGCTGCACAAAATCGATTTTTGTGCTCTAGAGCATTAACGTATCTACTCATAAATGTGTCTCTATTAAGGCAAAGAAAGTGAGCAATGCAGCCAAACACAATAAGAAATTCAGAGATAGAATTTGTTATTTTATTATTTACTTACATTTATTTGCCTAATGCGTTTTTAAGACATAATTTTAATTTAAGTAGGTACGGTAGGTTATTAAATTAACTTAAGAAAATTATTATTTCAAAATTAATTTAATACTTGGCTGTATAGGTCTGCAGTCCAAGCCTAATACCAATGGGAAGAACAATTTCCTTCAGTATTCAAAATTGTACTAATTTTAGGTTGAATTTTAAGAAATGTTATGATAAACTACTGTATTATTTCCTCGCAATCGAAGTGAAAAGCACAGTTTCTACCTCGTCCACAAAACCATTTTTATCCTCGACATTACTATCATGCTATGCTAAAAGTCTCGGACAAAAATGATTCGTTTTGTGCACTTGATGGAAAATCTACTATTGTTATAATCTAAGGTCTTTTGTGTGCGTAAAAAACGTAATGAGGTCCCGCATAATCCTTATTAGTGATTACAAGTTCGGATTTTCGCTATTAAATTGGGTTACCAGTATCAGTTTTATTAAGTGTTTGATAAAGAAATTAAATATATTCATTTTAGTATTATAACTGTAAATAAATGGTACTAATAACGATTTAACGACTGACATGAGTCAGGACATGCCAAATGTAAACATGGTAGATGAACACAATTATTGTTAATCATGATAAATATAATTTTTTATTATAATTTAACCTTTTAGCTTATAGCCGTGTGGTGACGGCAGAGTAGAATACAATTGTCACCACCCAAATCTCTCCCGTGGGTGTCGTACAAGGCGACTAAGGATAAATCAGTGATGAGGAATGGGCAGCAGCGTTCCTCTTATACCACCTAGCAATAGCAATATACTGCGACGTTTGTGCCCGATAAATGGCAATAGGCTCGCCACCTATTACATGGGACCTAACATAACTGGCGAAGCGTGGGTGCTAGTTCACCTCTGCCTACCCCTTCGGGGATATAACCGTGATTCATGTATGTATGTATGTAATTTAACCTTTTATGAATCTATCCTTCTTACGTCACTACAATTTATATATAACTATCTAAGTTCTATTACGTTTTTAAAAAAATCTCATATGTAACTACTACTTAGTACCGCTAGTAGTTATAAGTAACAAAATAAGATAGATGCATAATTGTTTATCTAGTTAATTGAAAAAAAACTCCCTGAATTAAAGGTAGTACAATAAAGTTGACATGGTATCATTTTCTTGCAATACTACCAACTTTACGGCATAGGAACTTTATGATGAAACGCACTATAGTTTTGAATTGTCATTTTTTGACGTTAAGTACAAAGAGTATTTAATACACTACGTTGTTAGGTACTTATTAATTTGACGTCTCTGAGTGCGGCAGTTTGTGTTGTTTTGTAATGTTATTGATTGATTCCGAATTAACTCTTTGGGACAGACAGATACCGCGCGGCGCATAGTTTTCTTAAATTTAGAACACGTTAGTATAAAATTTCTGTTAAAAACTATTAAATGACGGTGTGTTCGGTCATTTGGTGCAAGTCGAGCTAGTGAGTAAACTTTATCTTGGATTGGATAGTAAGTTACAACTAATATACCGTTCAAATCGGCTCTGGCTTTTGGTAAAAAGATTTAAAACAAAAAACGATGGAGGACGAAGCTGAGCGACTCTTACTCTTGGCAAGGCACTTGTATTCAACCAATAACTTTAAAAAGTCCTTTCAGAAGTACTTAAGGGCTTTCGAAAGAGATCCTCGAATAAAAGGAATTTATCAAGATGAATTTCGAGATACACTAGCGCGCTACAATGAACTTCTATTTAAAGCCAATAAAATTGAAAACATATTTGCAAACTTTTCCAAAGCACTTGAATTATTTCCTACCAATCCCTACATAATTAATGATGTTGGGAAATATCTTTACAAATATGGTTTTTACTTCGAAGCCTGGGCTCATTTTCACAAGTCTCTGACATTTAATAGTAACTATGTTTGTTCAGAGAGAAACTTGAATTCCATAAAAAATTTATTGCTTGAGAGATGGCATTTCAGAATGCTTAATGACAAAAATCGCAATGAAGCTTATTATAATGCCTTGAGCGAATGTATTATCAAACATAAAGACAGTGTTCTTGATATCGGCACAGGCTCTGGCATATTGGCAATGTTTGCGAGTGATTGTGCGGCAACTGCAGTGACTGGTATTGAATCCTCAGAGTATATAGCCTACTTGGCGGAATCTGTTACTCAGGGTAACTGTAAAAATGACATTGTTATTGTGAACAAGATGTCCACAACACTGAACTATAGAGATATTGGTGGAAAGAGGTCCTTGGTTGTGACTGAGATGTTCGATGCGGGCTTAATTGGGGAACACATTCTGCAAACTTTAGCGCATGCCTGGGAATATTTTATGGTACCCACATCACGTATTATACCAAATAAAGCTGAATTCTTTGTAATGGCCGCAAAGTCGGAATATCTTGGAAGGCGATATAGATTGTGTACTCAGGTCTCACAGCTTTTAAATATTCCTCCTTCCAATGTTCAGATATTAATGCCTGGTGATTGTTATGACTGTGAAGATGTTCATTTGATAAAAGACATTCAGTACTTAGCAGAACCACAATCTGTTATGAAAATAGATTTCAATGACTACCGGGATATACAAGAAAAACTATGCCGCAATGAACCATATGTGGTTGAATTTACAGCAAAGGAAGATTCTGAGATAAATATATTTATTGGCTGGTTTAACTTATACCTTACCGAAAACATAACAATTACAACAGATCCAAGATCAGATAAAAGATCTAATGCATGGCAGCAACCAATATTCTTTGACTTTATTCCAAAAGATGTGAAAAAAGATGATAATTTTGAAGTACATTTTTCAACTAATGAAGGAAAGTTTGCCATAGAAAACTTCTCTGGAGCTCCAAAATTAAAAATATCACCTGCAACATTGAGATTTCTTAATGACAATGAATTTGTAAAAAGAATTACAGACTGTATTGGAATGGCCTCCATTTATTTGGGCCAATTAGAGGATATATCTCATAATTGTATTCTTGATCTTTCACCTTTCCCACTTTTTGGATTACTAATGATGAAAAGAGGTGCAAAGTCTTTGACTTGTTATGCAAGAACTAGCGAAGACAAAATTTTTTTCAGAAATGTGTTTAAAGCTAATAATATTCAATGGTCAAAAATTACTATCTTAGAAGGAGAAGCCTGTGGACCTGATGTATTCAACAACTGCAAGTATCATGCTATCTTTTGCAATATTATTGATATATGTGGTGATACAGAGTTTCAGTTCTATGAGTTTATTCCCATTCTAAAGAACAATCATCTTGTCCGCGGTGGGCTATTTATGCCATCTAATGTTGATTTACATATCCAGGTGATTAATAGTAACTGGGTAGATATCAATAACAGAGTATATGATGAAAATGTAATGAATTTTAAAATAGCAGAGTTTATTAACAAATATGAAGTGACACAAAATTTTTGCATCGATTTATTGCATATGGATTATACTCCCGTGACTGAATCTCATAATTTAGGAACTTTAGAGCCTGAAGCCAAATTGGAACCTGTAAACATACCAGTAATACAGACAGGTCTTCCGAATGCAATTATGTGCTGGTATAGCATAGAAATTATGCCCAATATGGCTGAGGTAACAACAAGACGGCCAGAGAGTTTTGCTGATGGTATGTTGTTTTTGATAAGTCCAAAGGCACCTTATACAGTGGGTAAATCTGTGCCACTAATATATTGTGTAGATAGCGATGGCTCATTCAAATTGCGGCTTTCATCAGAGGATGCACAACCTAGAACACTGGCAGAACCATAAGCCCCCTGATAATTAATATATTGCAATCCCAGGTAAACCAATTAAAATATTTTAATTGACATTTAATTTTAATAGATATGAAAGTATTGAAGAGTTAATATGGGAAAAAGGGGAGTTCATGCTGAGCTGATGTCTAATAGAGAGAGGAAAAAGAAGGTGTTGTGCCCACTTTACTTAGAATAGGATAAGGGCAGGGAGACACAGATGAAAGTATTGAAGAGTATTTATTATATCATATTATTAACACTTAAGGCCAATTGAAAAGCCTACTAAATTAGATAATAGTTTTATTTATTTTAAGGAAAATATTATAATTTTTACATAATGTGATATTTCTTTATTGTTTTGGCATAAATATATTCATAGAACATGACTGTGCATGCCACTGAAAATATTTCAACAAGTGTGATGTGTGTTTGAACTTGTGAAATTGTTGTGAAATTCATAACATAATATGATTTCAGTAAATAATGTATAATAATATTGCAAACTACGAAATGATTTTTGAGAAATATAATTTAGACAGATTTTATATATTTTTTTGTATTTACTATGAAGTGCAGTTCAGCCAAAGAGTACAATGTATATAAGTTCAGCCAACGTCCCAAAGACCGGGTAGTGGGGCAAAGGGGAGCCGCGTCGCTTAAGTGACGCTCAGCAGTAGGCCTATTCCCTAACTTTTTTTGACAGTTGAAAGTGATGATCACCGAACTATTTACGTATCCATTACTACTTTACTATAATGTTATTGTGACACTTGTCCTGTGATAACAGCAATGTATTAGTAAATTGTTCGGTGATAATCACTTTCAACTGTCAAAAAAAGTTAGGGAATAGGCCTACAGGTCTTCTATGTAATTAGAAACTTAAACTTTTGAAATATAAACTTATTTACCATAAATTTGCTAAATAATCAACATTTATCATATCCATACTTAGAAACTACCTACCCATAAAAAAAGTCACGACCGAGTGACTTAAAAATATCACTACCTACCACAACAAATCAAAAATGTTCTTTCTTTCAACGTGCTATCATACAGAAGCATATATAACAATTTTGCCTGGTGGTACTGCAGTATTTTGGTCACAAAATCTTATTTAGCTCAAAGAATTTTAAACTTCAAATATTTTTAATTTGTAAATCAATTGTATAATTATTAATTAACCAATAGGCATGATGACTAATTTTGAAAACTACACCTCGATGATTTTACGTGTACTAATACTTTACCCAAAATATAGATTACATTTTGTAAAAACTTAAAATTTTGATACAAAAAACATGTTTTGAATAATACCATTTAAAATATCTCCCAAAACGGGAATGGCGTTTGTGTGAAATGTGACGTCAGGATTTCGTAAAATATGAGAGTTTCTAAGTAATGACAACGGTATTAACGAAATCGTGAGGTCGCGCGGCGTTTGACCAAATGTGACAAACTGCTAAGATTTGTATTTTTTATAAAATAAATATCAATCACAAGTATAACCAGAAAACAAGTGATTTTTAACGAATCTCCTCTCCTTACCCTAAATTATTATGTTATAAATCATTATTTCAGTGATTCTTGTCATCATTCCTATTATTGTATATTTTTGTGTTGACTACAATATGACTGTTAAAACTGTATATTAATTTTACTGATTGATATTACTTACGATAATTAATATGATTATTTATATGTACACTCCGTTTAACGAAAGAAGTCTGTTGTCTTAAACCTTAACTCTTTGGAAAATAGTGGATTATAATATACCGAGGGCGATAAATCCAAAGAATGGCTCAGATTGCAAATTTTTGAGGCTTTCTTTTTTATCGCCCGAGGTAAGATCATAGTTTTGTCACCACCTGGCCAGTAGGCCTATTCCCTAACTTTTTTTGACAGTTGAAAGTGATGATCACCGAACTATTTACTTATCCATTACTACTTTACTATAATGCTATTGTGACACTTGTCCTGTGATAACAGCAATGTATTAGTAAATAGTTCGGTGATCATCACTTTCAACTGTCAAAAAAAGTTAGGGAATAGGCCTACAGGACGTGAGATTTTCCGTACGCGTATCCACGTTCCGCGTCCACTTTATTATGGTTAGGTGTTGTGACATTAATAATGTTATAGAAGGAACTTCTTTTGGGGAACATATTCTAGCTCTAGAACTCTCTAACTTACTTACCTATAGCGGTATATCGGAACTTCGACAAAAATTAAGTCTATGGAGCTACGGGTATTTTGAGAAATATAATACACAATATATATATTATACAATATTTTTTGGTGAGTTTTATAATTTATAAGTGTGTTTGGTGATAGTTTACTAGGCTAGGTTACTGAATGATGTATTTATTAATTGATGGCTGTATATTTATCAATAATATAACAGTTGTTGTGGCAAATTAACGCAAATAGTACCTGTTTATATATTACATGTAATAAGGGCGTAACCACATATAGTTTACGATTTTTCACTAGGGTTTAAAACTGGTAATTTTTCTATGATAATTCTTAACCGCCATTATTGTTATAAAAAGGGTTTTGTTAATATTTTTCGTTGTATTTCCATCTCCGCATATGTAACGGGAAAATTCCCCGGACGGGATGGGGACGGGGCCTCTCTCGTACAATAAGCCTCGTCCATGTCTCCGAGACTATAGTCACATGGGGCTTTTTGTACGAGAGTCCCGTCCCCGTCTCGTCCGGGAAATTTTCCCGTTACATATGCGGAGACTTTTATTGACACCTACTTCCGCTTCCTATGTACATTATATGCAACATCATATAGCGGAGATGTAGTACGGCCTTCAAAGAGTGCATATGAAAAATAAACAAAATTTTACTATAGTAATCTTAGTAAAAATTTTACTTGTACTTTTGTTTGGAGGTATTTAGTTATGTACTTTGTAAAACTTAATAATTTATTCATTAATTCCTACAAATAATCGTAGGTACTAATAGCAAGTACATACCTATGGTTAGTACTAAAACTCAGTTACTATTGTCCTAAACATGTTGTTTAAGCTCAGAGTAATTAACTTGATCTCGTGTTATGTGTAAGTAAATTATTCAGACATCTTTATATTTTATTGTTCAATCTTTAGTGATGTGTAAAATGTATTATCCTACGAATTTATTCAAGCTATCTAATGCTAATAGTCGTAATTTTTTAATTTAGCGATCGATAAAATTCATTGATTATATTTAAAATGTGTAATGAATTAGGTATTTCCTTTTTTTATACATCTTTGTAGGGGTTACATAATTATTGTAGGGGGTACCTAAAATAGCGATCATATATAATATGTGCCACTTGAAACACAATATTATAATCATAAAATTGTAACAATGTTAATTTACGTGTATTAAAGTAGGTAATTTGAATTATCTCACATAATCTGTACCCTATTTAAACAACATAATCTCATATTATCAGGTACATACCTATATTTAATCGAAATACTTAAAAATAATATTATGGTAATTAATAATCGGTATAAAAATCTATGCAATTTACTATTTTGTAATTTGTAATAACTCTATGAAACAAAGAATGTTACAAACAAATAACATTAAACTGTCAGTTACATTTTTTAGTTTGAAAATATCAGTATTATGCCATCATCGCCTGCCCTTTAATGTCCCCACTGCTGGAGCACGAGTCTTCCCTACCTATGGATGGAAGAATATAGGGAGTTTGGGCTCCTCATAACCCTCCACGTTGACCCAGTGCGGGTTAGAGTGTATTAACGACTGCAGATGCAGCCGGGACCAACGGCTTAACGTACCTTTCGAAACACGGAGGAATTAGAGTTGATAAAATTTTTGATCACCCATCCAATGACCGGCCTGGGCGAATATTGCTTAATTTACGCAATCCTCAGAGTAAGTCCTATTTACTCCGAAACGCAATCGCAGGCCGAGCGCGCTATGCCACTGCGCTAGCGAGCTCCTCTAATAAGTACCTATTTTAAAATTTTTTCGTCATCTAGTCACTTTGGGCTACATGGTTATATTATTTAAATGCGAGTGTAAGGTGTAATATTTATTTATTGGCATTATACTACCACATTTTTTTAATGGTTATACGAACTTAGCTTAAGTGAAGTTCTATCATAATATCAAAGCTTGACCTTTTTAAATATTTTGCTGTTTTCGGCGTATCGGCGAGATGTTTGCCAAATAAGTATTAATCTGTATCGTATTGATGATTTGATATTTTCCCTACTATTTTAATGTATGAGCTAACGTATTTTTATTTAAAATAACCGTGCATGTAGCGGTCCGAACGCGGTATGTAAGTAGGTACTACAAGTACCTATTCTTACTATAATCGCTAGTACAATGTAGACAAGATTGCAATTGCATTTTTTAATGGAGGATATATGATGTGAAATATAATTCGATGTATAATTTTATCTAATAAAGCATTTATGTGTGTATGATTATCTTTTTTTGTACCAAAACTGTAGGCCTATTCCCTAACTTTTTTTGACAGTTGAAAGTGATGATCACCAAACTATTTACTAATACATTGCTGTTATCACAGGACAAGTGTCACAAAGCCGTGTGGTGACGGCAGAGTAGAATACAATTGTCACCTCCCCAAATCTCTCCCGTGGGTGTCGTACAAGGCGACTAAGGATAAATCAGCGATGAGGAATGGGCTGCAGCGTTCCTCTTATACCACCTAGCAATAGCAATGTACTGCGACTTTTGTGCCGGTAAATGGCAATAGGCTCGCCACCTATTACATGGGACCTAACATAATTGGCGAAACGTGGGTGCTAGATCACCTCTGCCTACCCCTTCGGGGATATAGGCGTGATTTATGTATGTATGTAAGTGTCACAATAGCATTATAGTAAAGTAGTAATGGATAAGTAAATAGTTCGGTGATCATCACTTTCAACTGTCAAAAAAAGTTAGAGAATAAGCCTACTGGACTGTTTATTCAACGCCACGTTTCCATTATAGTCATCGACAACTTCGTGTGCGACAGGAGGGAAAACTCGCTCCCCCCCGCATTACCTGCCCCCGCTAACATCTAGAGTGCCTCGTCCCCGCCTCATACCTAGGTACCGCATGAAGGTCGCGCACGAACTTTTCGGACTATTTATGTTTACTGTCTGGAAAATCGAGCGACTCGTGTCAGGATTATGGCAGACGTTTGTCCGGCGTGGTTCCCTACGGGTGTTGCTCAGCCCCCGTAGCACGGGAAGTGGACACATCTCTTTCGGGGGACAGAAAATCTTTTCCTCTCGCTCTAACTCCCACTAAATGCCGAGACAAAACACTGTCAAGTGGTGGAGAGACTTGTCCACGTCCCCGTGCTAGGCCGTCTCTTGTAACAATCCGGTTTCCCCTTGACGGCAATGTACTTACCTACTCAAGAAAAAAAATAGCTTGTCTGATTTTATTAGCAATTGTCAAAATGCCCAAGGCTATTTAATCTTCTGGATTTTCTCGTATAAATGAGGTCAGGGGTTCAAATCCTGGAGGGGCCTATTGCGCAGTGAGGGTTTAGTAGCAGTTCATTTCTGATAGTCGTGTGGTGACGGCAGAGTAGAACCCCAAATCTCTCCCGCGGGTGTCGTACAAGGTGACAGGATAAATCGGTGAAGAGGAATGGGCAGCAGCGTTCCTCTTATACCCACCCAGCAATGTACTGAGACTTTTGTGCCTGATAAATGGCAATAGGCTTGCCACCAATTACATGGGACCTAACATAATTGGCGAAACGTGGGTGCTAGTATACCTCTGCCTACCCCTTTAGAGATATAGGCGTTTATTTTTGTTGCTAGTGTTTGGGGTTACATAACCGATTCATTGTGAACGATCTCTGGCAAGAGTAGTTTTCTAAACTAGTAATTTTTAGACGGATTCGGATCGGATGTAGTGCGTAAGGTATGTACATAACCCCAGCAGGAAAATGTTAGCTAGAATGAATTGAGTAGCGCTTTCACAATAAACTGAACTCCCCGGCCAACGTGTGATCGCTATTTGCGGCTTGCGCCTAATTTCTTTGGATTTGTGCACGGAAAACCGATTGGATCGTCGTCAAGCGTTTGCCGCAAACGCCAAATACACACACAAAACGGCGCAGTATACGTCGGCCTGACGCACTCTGCGAATACGTTTGTCTAACTAACGTTTACTTAGAATCTTATAGACATATTAGGACATTCAACAGCCCTAAGCAGAGTGGGTTTCTCGAGATTTCCTCCTATTGTAAAGTTGAGAATAATTTTGTCAGATTCGACATGACAACTGTTTCCTTGAGGTTGAGTCGAGTGGAGGAAATCTCGAGGAAACTACTTTGCATGAGGGTGTTAATGTTACACTACACACATGGAAAGATAAGTAAAACAAGGAATATAACCTTATGAGTTTATTGACAAGCACACAAGTAGTAAACATGTCAGCCACCATATGGGAGTCCAGCCCGGCGGCGTTGACAGTCCCTAATGGATGCGAGCAAGCACTCATAACACACATTGAAAACAACATTGATTAGCTCGCAGCAAAAAATCGCTGGAAATAAGCAATAACGTTCTCAACATATGCTGGACACAGCTTAGTCGAAAAGACCGAAGCCCATGTCGTCATCGCTCTCGGAGTCTTCCTTTTCTTCTTTCTTCTCTTCCACTTTTTTGTCGGCGGCAGGAGCGGCGGCAGCGGGCGCAGCAACTGCTGCAGCGGCAGCGAACTTAGATGGATCCTGAAATAAATAAAGTTACACAATTTTTAAAAGTCCAATTAATAAATATTACTGAATGACAACAACACGAAAGAAGTATGCTTGTGGAAAGATTGATATCTTTCAACCCCTGTAGAAGAAAGGCATGTTGTATGTTGGTATAAGAATTCTTGAAAATGTTTAGTATGCATCATTAGATATTCAATAGATAGTTTTATTGATTAATTGGTGATTAGCATAATTCAAAATGTATCATTGTATGCATGCATGTAGTTAGTACTCTATTCACACCGCACAACCATGTTCATGTGATATAGCTTGTATAACAAGTGTATATTAAAATAGCATGACAATAACCTTAATGAACTCCTTGATGGTGGTAGCTTCCTTGAACTCCACCTCTGTGACGGCAGCAACAGCCAAAAGATTCTTGAATCCATTGGCAATAGAGTGTGGAGCAGAAGCGACAGTTGGGTATCCAATAGACAGAGACACAGCAGCCACATTAGCTACACCCTCCATAAACCTTGAACGAAGGTCCTCAGGTTTGATGTCCAAGATTGCAGGCGCGAAAATGGTGCCAGAGTCATAAACCTAGCAAGAAAATGAAATATATAGAATCTGCTTACGGATTTGCAATGTTTATAAGAGACCAGGAAAATAATGTACGCATAAGAACTCAAACAGCTTCCAAAAAAGCTGATCATTATTTTGATCTATCTGCAATTTTTATACCAAAGTTGAATTATCAGAATGCACAATAAATGCAAACTGTACTCAACACTTTGGATATTTAAAGATTTATGTTCCCATTAAATAGTTAGGCAGAAGATCTCAACAGTACCTATATTAGCTAGCACCCACACATGAGTACTTCTTCCAATGTTTCATTCACAATTTTACTAAGACAACAGTCAGCTTAAAAATATTATTCAATAGCTTACCTGTTTCACAACAAGACCATACGAGAAGGGAGAGATGTTCAACATGTTGAGCAGGGTGGCTTCGGAAGCACCCACTTTGTCACCAGGTTTCAAGATGTGCACATCATTGATGATTTCAATAGTACCTATAGGAATAGAAGATTTAAGATGAAATTTACCATTTTTAGAGAAAGTTAATAATATATGTGTTTAGCAATTTAAGATAATGTATCTTTAAAATGCCAGTGCAATATCTATTAAACTAAAAAATGCACTAGGATAAATTTAAAGATTTAATGTTGTCTGAAAGCGAATCCAGAAGAATATTATTAATTCTTATGGGATTAGAACAGACAAATATTTGTAAAGTGCTATTTGCAGAATATCAACAATAATTGTAGTGAGAAACTAAAGCAACTTAAATTAGTAACAATAAACCATACATACCTTTAGAAATCTTAGTAGGGATGGATAGAGCTTGGAAGAAAGAGGTTTTTTCTGGTCCAAGACCAGTGTTGTGGGCAGGGATGACGACTGCCAGGGGGGCAATGGCTCCAGGCCTGGCCGGGGCACGCACTTTGTTCTCCAGGAGCTTGTCACGCACCTGAAAGAATAAAATAGGTAATTCTATAATAAAGCTACGGTTTGCTATGGTATTTGCATAAAATGCTCCTTGGGACACTGACCCCAAAGGAGACAATATTTTAACATTTTTTAATTATGAGGCATTACACAGTAAAGACACTTTCAGCGGGCCAATAACTTAACGATAGCCCTTTAGTTCTTGAACATTAAAATCTACTTTGTATACATACATAAATTCCCTGTAAAGGGGCTGACAAATTAAGGCCCTCAATAGTAGTAAGCAAATATATCTGTACTCACTTCAACAAGGTCTCCACGAGTGAAAACAAACCCCACATTGCCTTTGATGTGAGGCAAAAGCTTCTCAAGGGCAGGATTAGCCTCCAAATGATCTTTGATAGCTTTACGCATCATGGTGTTCTTGCCCATAAGCACAATGCTGTGTCCACGCAATGAAATACGGATTTGCTGCATTTGGGTTGAACCCACATTGTCGGCACCCACTAGGAAACATTTCGGGTATTCATCAAGTAATTGCTGAAATTAAACAAAAATGTTTAAGAATTATGCGACGTGAAAAGGCAAGTTGTAAATCTGGTCAAGACAAAATTAAGGTTAAGTTTCAAAATAATGTACTTACGATAATCTTGAGGAAATAATTGGATTTCCAGGCGGCCTTGTCCTCCCTACCCATCTTGGTGAGTGTAGTAGGGACTTCGGAAGAAATTTAAGGACTAAAAATAAAAGCATGTTGATTGTTGAATGAGATTGACACGTACCTACATCTATAAACTAGAATTTCTTATATTTCCAGAAATGTACAACGACGCTAATAAAAAATAATCACAAATTGAATAAAATAAAATTATAACCACAAATTGAATACGGATCGTTAAGATTAGTCACGATTTATATAAAAATCAGTACTCACCAAGAACGGACGCACAAGCGGAATGTGCTTGTACGGGACTAAATTCAAAATGGACGTGTGTGGACACAGACTATTATAATTTCGTTTTTTATTTTGTTTTAATTCTGACTTTTATTAGGGAAGGCAAAATAATCTAACTCATACAGCCAAACTGAACTTAAACTCTCATCTATCAAGTGCTTGTCGTGAATTGAATGGTAAATGGTAACAGAGTTAATGAGACTGATGAGGTGGTGTTGACAACTATAAATTTTTCAAAATGTAACAAACCACGACATTTTGATATTGATGAATTTGTTATTTCGTGGTCACCCTAGACCGCGATTTTACTACTTTTTACAAAACTTCCACTTCATTTTACTTATTTAATGGTAAAATATTCTGTAATCAGCCAGATTTCTCTTTCATGAATACACCCACAATATCTAATGAAGAATCGACATTAGTCGGGATAACAAGCATAAGCTTCGGGAGCCGTGGGACTAGGGTTTGCGCGGAAGAGGGACCCATGCATCGTGTTGCCACCCCGCACATTCCGCGCTTATAGTACTTTGTCTTCTTTTCTTCTATTCGATTTTAATTTTAACATTATGTAAATGTTAAATTTGTACAAAGATTTTGGTGGTTAGAAAAAGAATTTCGAAAAATTATGGTCTTGATGCGGGAATCGAACCCGCGTCCGCTGCTATCCGGGCAGGTGCCTGACCGCTCGGAAATTCTTTTTCTAACCACCAAAATCTTTGTACTAATTCTTTTCTTCTCCTCAATGTTTACAGTTTTTATATAAACACGCTTCAAATACTAATTTTACTTCATAAAGACAGAATACATTCATTTTAATACCTAAGATCGGCCAAGATCTAAATACGAAGGTATAGCTCAAAAGTCTTTTTTTATGAAAATCCCTAAAAAAAACCTATTCTATATAATCTGTAGGCCTATTCGCTAACTTTTTTTGACACTTGAGAGTGATAATCACTGAACTATTTACTGATCCATTACTACTTTACTATAACGCTATTGTGAGACTTGTCCTGTGAAAACAGTAGGCCTATTCCCTAACTTTTTTTGACAGTTGAAAGTGATTATCACCGAACTATTTACTAATACATTGCTGTTATCACAGGACAAGTGTCACAATAACATTATAGTAAAGTAGTAATGGATAAGTAAATAGTTCGGTGATCATCACTTTCAACTGTCAAAAAAAGTTAGCGAAGATTTTTATCCTACGACCGTCTCGGAGGCGCTTAATAATTCAAATCATTGAGAAGTAACATATTATTCTGTGCTGTCTGTGTACAATCTGTCAACTGTCTGTCACTGTCAAAGAGTGCGAACTTCCATTCTGTGGCCGGTTCGTCGTTCGTTTTCGTTTTTTTTTAGCCAAATAGGTAATTTGTGATTGGGTCGGATTTGTTTTCCCATCTAATTTATAATTTTTATTAATATTTGTTGGATTACTTTCATACTTTGGCCATTGTCATTGCCAAAAAATGTCCTTGTTCCGTAAGCCAAAGAAAATCCAAAGACGCATGTTTTGTGCTGATGATGAAGATGACGGAGATCCGGAACCTCCTCCACCGCCGGTAATAAGCCACGAAAAAGAGAAAAAAGAAAATAGGCCAATTAAAACCGCTTCTCTCCTGAGTTTTGCGGACGAAGGTAACCTCGTATAGAAAATCCTCGTATGCTAATCGCTAGAAATTATCTACTGTCAGATTACTTCACATCTATTTAATAACAAATAGATCATTGGATTATTCCATTTCGTAGTGGTTTTTACTATTTTATTGGGTGTAATTTAATTTATTTTAGTTTAAGAGGTACGTGTTTTTCATTGTAATCCTTTTTATATTGTAAAATGTTATATGCAGTGCAATGGTATAAATATTAAATTAAACAGTTACTACCAATTAATCCTCAGGGAATAAAACATAGTACCATAAATATTATAACCACCATGATTTCCCCATGTAGAGTTATTTTTAATTTTCATTTATAAGTTGTTTAAGTTTGTATTTTATTCCAATAATTGATAATGGAATCAAAAGTAAGGGGAAGGATGGTGGAACATGAACAGTATATACTTAAAACTAAATAATTGAAGAGTTTAGTAGTAAGCCTCTTTTATTTGTTTTATTCAGGTCTCTTGACATAACTTAC
Source organism: Cataclysta lemnata (assembly GCA_963931975.1). Classification (NCBI taxonomy): domain Eukaryota; kingdom Metazoa; phylum Arthropoda; class Insecta; order Lepidoptera; family Crambidae; genus Cataclysta; species Cataclysta lemnata. Next base: position 15,435,806 of record OZ008342.1, read on the forward strand.
CACAAACGTCTACTTATAAGAGGAGACTATTCCAACTACTGTACAGAATTAAATCATGTAAATTAAGAAAAACTAACTTACATTTTGTGATTGCAATGATTTAATGAATTGTCTTTGAATGCTTGGTTTATTATTAAAATGATAATTATGTTTAATTTTGCTTATAAATGTTTTCAAGTAGGTAAGTGTTAAGTAGTAAATTTGGATTTATATAAAATAATTTTAGTACAAAATATTAATTTGTTTATTTATTTATTTAAGGTACAGCAACAGAATACAAATCATGTTTTATACACAATACAGAATAATAAAAATTGTAAATTTGCACTCCAATTATAGCTGAACACAGCATTTGCATAATTTATCATGCATAATTTTATTTTGTTTTAATTTATTGTGCAGTTAACATGGAAAGAAAGAAAAAGAAAGATATATATAAAAAGCCGTTTAATTTTGATAATAATGAAATACTAGTGTTGTTAATGGATATTGTACTCCCAATATCACTTTCTTTATTCATATTTGTTAGGAGAACTGAAATAAAATGTCATGGTTCATTTAATAAAAGTAATGTTTTTGTAATAGTACAATAGATCTACATTTGTGAGTTTTGTTAACAGAGGAAGACGGGGAGGTGTTCAAGGTGAAAAAGTCTTCACAGAGCAAGAAACTATCCAAGCGCAGGGAGAAGGAAAAACGTCGAGGTCCTGATGGTGATAGTAATAAATATGACAATAATATTCAGGAGGTAATGTCCCCAGATATGGAATACCATCTGATGTCAAAAAATAATATGCATTTATAACATAAATACACACTGTGACAGTTTTTTGTTGGCAATTGAATCTATTTAAAAAAAAAATATTGTTTATTTTTTGAAACAAAAAGTCTTAGTTATATTTGTTTAAAAAAACCATAAGAACTGTTAAGTTGGAGCGAACCCAAAAAATAACCAATATTTGTGACCAATGAACTAAACCCAGTATTTTTATGTAGGAGGAGAACTGTAACATGGACAGCAATAAGCAGGAGAAGAAGAAAAAAGTGACATTGGAGGGGTTGATTTTATCTGGGCGGGAGGCGCTGGCCGCAGACGGCGCGGGCGACCTCTCGGACGATACGCCCCCTGAGGGGGAAGAGGAGGAGGACGAGTCGGAGCGGGGCTTCCACCGCTACCGGGCCGAGTCGGTGAGGGCCGCGCTGGCGGGCGCGCCGGGACTCATCCCCGACGCCGCACTCATCCACGCGGCGCGCAAGACGCGACAGCAGGTATGAGAGGTGAGGGTGCAACGCTCGCCGACTACTGAGGATCTTTCGCTCTGTCTCTTTCGTGGCTGTGGCTGGTCACCGAAACCTCGCGTAATTATTTTTCTTTCTCATCTTGGGGGCACTGAATTCGTTCAGCGGAAATTTCGACTTTGTTTGTATGAGGGTTAGGTGTCAGGCAGGCTGTAAAACCTAAACCTAAGCCTTAGCAGTATGGATTGATATTTTGTCATCCCAATCACTCTCATGTTCATTGGTCTCTCGATATGGTCCCTTCTGTCTCATTTCTATATATTCATTCATCACTAGCACCTTTCCGGTGTGTTGGATGATATGAATCAAAAGGGAGTGGATGGCATGATGACGTCTGACTGATGTGAATGGAAGTGGAGACATACTGCGTCGACCCCAGATTGACTGGGAACAGGGCAGGAAGAAGAAGAAGAAATTTCGACTTTGTAGAATAGCAGGTCTTTTAGTTTTTATGATGTTGGCAGCGGTTTTTGGTAGATTCAAGGTGTATGACTGGAGCCACATAGCGGCGTTGACCTGGTTCGTGTTATAGTTCGTGTCTTGACTTGTACTCAGTTAGCCCTGATGAAGGAAAGGAAATGCGTCACTGAATATGAAGGAGACATGCAATTTCATTAGGTGGACAGAAGTATGCCAATACTTCTTCACTGGTCTTGGTCAAAAAGTCCGCCTTTGTAGAGTAAAATTTCGGTTTAGTTTTGTTTTATATTTTATTTTTGTGGTACGGCGCAATGCTAGCGGCGGTGAGGCGGGCGGCGCGTTCCACGCGGTTTTTGACCTTTAGCCGATTTTACTGTAATTGTTTTTAGATTTTTTTAAGTCAAATTATTTAAAAAGCTATGGCAAAATTTTTTTTTTTTTTTCCTGTGTGACCATCTACTATGAGACGATAACTATTAAGCCCCGTATTCATGGTAAAAATTTGTTTAGCAGTTGATCAAAATTGTTGATGAGCGGCGAGAATGTTGCTGTAAACTTTGTTTAAATCAATATTAGTCGTCCACACGCCAATCTGCCTTAAATTCTCTGATTTATAATAAAAAAAGACGCTGGGTGCTGTACGCGATGTGAGGGATCAGGGACATTGAGAGGCGGTATCGAGTAAAGTATAGAGCGAATTTATTTTGCCAACTGATAAGCGAATATTTACAAAGACGTATAAAAACAAAGTGACACTAACGTACATATTTAAAATAGACGTAAAAAAAGTAGGTAATGAAACTAAATAAGTAAGAAAGGAGTTCGGTTTGCCACAGGTGCGAAACTATAAAGAGAAAATCTGATGAGTGGCCTTAGAATGACATAATAATGCTTTTCATTGAAATTATTTTTATTATTTGATGATTGCTTCACACTACTGCCTATAAATCCCAAACACATCCACACACGTCAACAATTGTTGATAAACAGATGTTGTCGCTCATCGGGCAACACGCAATGTTGCCAGCAATATATTAACAGCGACTCAGCAACACGTTGATTTAACTTTGTTGCTTAGCAATTAACAAATGTTTACCTTGAATACGAGGCTTTAGCATGCCATGGATTCACCGTGCTGGTGCCGGGTCAATAGTGTGGCAGAGGGGAAGTCAGTGGCAGCGTCCCAAGTGTTACGGGATCCCTTCACAACATGTCAATACTCACCTTCGCCACCCCCACGTCTCTCTCTGCCTTTATTATAATACTGTATAATAACAGCCGTATTGTGACGGCAGAGTAGAATACAACTGTCACAACCCCAAATCTCTCCCGTGGGTGTCGTACAAGGCGACTAAGGATAAATCAATGATGAGGAATGGGCAGCAGCGTTCCTCTTATACCACCTAGCAATAGCAATGTACTGCGACTACTTTTGTGCCCGATAAATGGCAATAGGCTCGCCACCTATTACATGGGACCTAACATAATTGGCGAAACGTGGGTGCTAGTTCACCTCTGCCTACCCGTTCGGGGATATAGGCGTGATTTATGTATGTATGTATGTATATAATAACATAATTCGTTATCCTTAAGTTTGCGTCAGTCCACCCAAGTACCTTACACGCTTCGTAACTTTGCAGGCCCGCGAGCTAGGAGGGGACTACGTGCCGATCCAGAAGGAGAGCGCGCCGGGCTCGAGGCTCGTGCGGGACGACGGCTCCGGCGACGACGAGGACGAGGACGGCCGCATCCACGTGCGGGGGCTGGAGCTGCCCAGCGACAAGCCGAAAAGTGAGACGAACAAGCCCACACTTGGTCTTCTTGACGGCCGGCTGGGTATTGGCCGAGTGGTCCCGGGTTCGAATCCTGGTAGGGGCAAATTTTGTGACCAACACAACAAATATTTGTTCCCGTGTCATGTTTGTGTGTATATGTTTGTGTAGTATATTTTAAACATTTTTATACATAATTATAGTTATATTAAAAATATGTCCGTCATCTAGTATCCATAACACAAGTGCTTAGGCTACTTACTTTGGGCTAAATGTTAGCTGTGAGCTGCTGGGGTATATGGGCCTTCCCTATAGTTGGAAGAATATAGGGAGATTGGGGCATAACCCACCACGCTGGCCCAGTGCGGGTTGGTGGGCAGTAACGACTGCAAATTCAGCCGGGAGAAACGCACACCTGACCATAAAGTGGACTTTTTCGCCTGCTACGCGTACCAAAAATACCACTTCCTGGTCAGGAGGTGACATAAAACTATGATTTTACCTCGGGCGATAAAAAGAATGCTTATTTATCGCCCTCGCCTTCGGCTTGGCCGTCAAATACTTGAGATCACAGACATTCTTTGTTTTATAGCTCTTGGTATATTATGTACATATTTGGTCACCTATCCAATGGCCGCGGCCTTAGCGAAATGCTTAGTTTATGCAATCGCAGGCCAGTCGCGCTATGCTAATGCGCTAGTGAGCTCCTCTTAGGAAGACAGCTCACATCAATACAAATGTCCGTATAAAGAATACTCACCACGGTCGCAAGCTGGGTGGCTCTAATGAGCTGTGACCTGTAAAATGCCCGAAATAAAGCCTCCTATTCATAGTAAAAACTTGTTTAGCAACAGTTGATCAACATTGTTGATGAGTGTTGAGAATGTTGCTGGAAACTTGCGTTTAAATATTGCCCGAGGAAGTAATGTTGTTGTGTTCTCTGTATCTGATGTAAGTATAGGATTTCTAATAAAAAAAGAATAAAAAGATGGTGGGTGCGAAACTATGTCCTGCAAAGAGAAAATCGGCCGCAAACACGTCAACAATTATTGCTGATAAACATATGTTGTCGCTAGTCGGGCGAGAACTTGTCAACTTTGTTGCTAAACAAATGTTTACAATGAATACGAGGCTTAACTATTCGATTTTGATTTTAACATTATATAAATGTTAGAAAAATTAGTACAAAGATTTTGGGGTTAGAAAAAGAATTTCGAAAAATTATGATCCCGCCTCAAGATCATAATTTTTCGAAATTCTTTTTCTAACCCCAAAATCTTTGTACGAGGCTTAACCTTACAAAATTTTACCACAGGAGGTACGGCGGCCGCTCCCACCAACGAGGAGTTGGACAGCGAGGGTGAGCAGTGGGAGGAGCAGCAGCTGCTCAAAGCCAAGCCGCTTCTCATCGATCTGTCGGGTATGTATTACGAACATTGATTTCTTTAAAGTTCTGAGTTCTGACCGATATGAATGAAAATGCATGTTGCATCTAATTTTATAACAAAAAAGATAAAGGTTTTTTTTATTATTAAAAAAGGTTTTCATCATAAATATAATATTTATCATCATCCTGCTCTGCAAATGTGTCTATACAATGTACTTAAGTCGAGCTATAACGTTAGCTGTAGTCCGACAAGTTCGTGCGCGACCTTCCTTCGGGGTGAGAGACGGTGGCGGGGACGCGGCACTCTAGATAGCGGGGGCGGGTGATGCGGGGAGGAGGGAAAACTCGTGCAATACAACATACAATACCTCAGCCCCCCCAACGTCTCCCACCTCGCAGGAATGTCGCGCACGAAGTCGGACTACCTATATAATTTTCTTACAAATCTCATGTCCTCGCTGAGTATTTTCTTTCAAATACATGGTGATTATACATACATACATAAATCATGCCTATATCCCCGAAGGGGTAGGCAGAGGTGAACTAGCATCCACGTTTCGCCAAATAAGTTATGTCCCATGTAATAGGTGGCGAGCCTATTGCCATTTATCGGGTACAAAAGTCGCAGTACATTGCTAGGAGGTATAAGAGAAACGCTCTTGGCCATTCCTCATCACTGATTTATCCTTAGTCGCCTTGTACGGCACCCACTGGAGAGATTTGGGACGGTGACAATGGTATTCTACTCTGCCGTCACCACACGGCACCACATCGTGATTATACCTATGGTATTTCGGGATTGATCTGACTGTGATGACGGTGTTTCGGCCAGGCGAGCCGGTGTCGGAGCTGAACCCGTTCGCGCTGCCGCCGCCGCCGCCCCCCGCCGGGGCGCCCCACCTGAGGCCCCTCCGGGCTACGTGCCCCCTGGAGACGGCGCCGATGCTGCTGGATGCCCTGCGGGACAGGTGACCGTGCTTTGAACGAATGCTTTGTTTTAGAAATATGGCGGTATCAAAAATTCAAAATAATAAAATTAATTTTCGAATTTTCCATACATTTTGCTTAACTGAGCGAATATTTTGATGTAAGAAGGAGAAAAATTATTTAGATTTTTTTTAATAACACTATAGTATGACTATGTTAGCATATAAAATATAAATAAATACTTGTTTGATATAAAGTACACTCGATTGAGAAACTCTTGGCGTGCTGTTGACTGACGTCTGGGGATCTGAAATGGACATAAACATTTTCTTTAAGTTGGGGGTAATGTAAAACTAGCACATTTCCGGTAAGATGAATGATAAAAATCAAATTGAAAGTCTATTAAATAAGGGCCAGGTCAAGAGTAACCGAAACCGACGGGCATGCATGAAGAGATTAATGAGATTGGATGAAGCGAAGAAGTATGTATGGATCGTAGCAAGTGGAAAGAAGTGATCTCTGCCAACCCCTGTGGGAGAAAGGCGTGATATATGTATGTATGTATGTATGTAAAAATCAAAAGGAAGTAGATGACTTGATGTCGTCTAACCGATATAAATGGAAGAGGAAACAATACTGCGCCGACCCCAGATAAACCGGGACAGGGCAGGAATAACAAGAAAATATACATAAATTCACTGAAATTTTACTATCTGTTGGGCATGCCAATTGCAATATTACTTATCGCCAAGTAAAGAAAAGGCAAGACCATCGTCATCACCAGCCTTTTATTGTTCCCACTGCTGGGACACGGGCCTTTCCTATCGATGGAAGAATGTAGGGAGAATGGGCTATAACCCACGACGTGGCCCGACGCGAATTAGTGGCTTAACAAATGCAGCCAGGATCAACGTGCCTTCCGAATCACGGAGGCTCTAGCGAACATTGCTTAGTTTACGCAATCGCAGGCCGAGCGATATGCCACTGCGCTAGTGAGCCCCTCATAAACACCGAAACTCGGGTTACTAGTAGCTCGGCGACCGGCACGACGTACGCGTCGCGAGCGATCAGTTCCCAACGCGCTACTAACTGGTAAGTAACTATAGTCGCGTCGTGTGCGAACCTCTACGGCAATGTATGGCCGGTGACGCTCAAGAAACTCGATTGTAATTTGATGTTATTGTGATCAGTTCGTTTTGAGTAGCTCCATGTGCGGAGGGTCTAACCCCCTTTGAAAACGTCAGCAAAATTCAAAATAAAAATCAAAATTCGTTTATTCATATCTGGTATGATTACAATACACTCATGAATCGTCAAGACAAGAAATTTACGCCATCCGTTCGCAAACTACCAGGAGGCCCTGTCCTGAGAAGAACGGGCAAGAAACTCAGTCAGGCTTTTCCTCCTTTTACATAAAAGTAATTGAAAGATGTCAATAACTTACAACGTCAAGTAATAGTATGTCAATAAAGATACGAATTCTGGCGCAGACTAGAAGAGCTCCAGCTGGAGCGGTCGCAGGGCGCGACGCAGCGGCGGCAGCTGAGCGAGCGGCTGGCGTTCGTGGCGCGGCGGCGGCAGGCCTGCGCCGAGCGCACGGCCGCGCTGGACGCCGCGTACCGGCGCGCGCAGGCCGTGCGCGGCTTCCTCACCGACCTCATCGAGTGCCTCGACGAGAAGGTTGCTATATATGCCGTTTTGTATGGACAATTTAGC
>OZ008342.1:15443526-15533380 GCA_963931975.1 Cataclysta lemnata
AGTGAAAAACTAACGTAGAATGTGCCAGCCCCGACTCATCGCAGGGAGCCAATTCTCACAACTTTGATAAAATATACATACATACATAAATCACTTCTATATCCCCGAAGGGGTAGGCAGAGGTGAACTAGCACCCACGTTTCGCCAATTCAAGTCAAGTCCCATGTAATAGATGGCGAGCCTATTGCCATTTATCGGGCTCAAAAGTCGCAGTATATTGCTAGGTGGATAAGTGGTGGTGTAGAGGAACGCTGCTGCCCATTCCCCATCACTGATTTATCCTTAGTCGCCTTGTACGACACCCACGGGAGAGATTTGGAGTGGTGACAATTGTATTCTACTCTGCTGTCACCATACGGCTGATAAAATATATTACTCGATTTATCGAAAAAACATGACGGATATCAACTGATCTCGACATTCGGTATTATCGTGATATCAAATGTGATATTTATCCAGTGTTAACGGTAGCCGATACAACATTAAACATACATACATCAATCACGTCTATACCCCGAAGGGGAAAGCAAAGGTGAACTAAATACCAACTTCTCGCCAACTTATGTTAGGTCCCATCCATGTTATAGGTGGCAGGCCTATTGCCACCCGTCGGGCACAAAATCGCGCAGTATGTTGTTGGGCAGTATAAGAGGAATGCTGCTGCCTTGATGCGGGAAGACTGCCGCATCAAGACTATAATTTTGAATAAACGAAATTCTGATTTTGATTTGCAACTCACTTTTCAATGTCATCGCTGTCTGGTTCGTGGTCATGCGCAAGCGCAGCAGTCTGCAATGTCGCAAAAATAAAAAATAATTTAATTTCAAGTAAATTAAATTTATAAATAATTACTAAATGCAAGTTAAAATGGTGGAGGGTAAACCACCAACAACAGCATGCCCAAATGGTCAGTTTGACTGTCAGTTAATAATGTATTTTTGAGGTCAATAACATCAGATATCGTAGGGCAAGCGTGGCATCGGAACTTCATTTATAATTCCCACAAGGCGGCTTGATATCTTCAACATAAATTCTGCCTTGTCTCAGATAGATGGTTCTTTTGTTTGAACGGTCGGATGGCAATCGGCCAAGGCCCGGGATCGAATCCTGGTAGGGGCAAATCTTTGTGACGAATGGAACTTTGTTCCACTGCTGAGTCACCGTCGTAGTTGCTATAAGAAATGTGAATTTTCGAATATAACGGCAGAATACCTCGCTTCTGTCCGCCCTGCGCATTAGGAGCAGTCGTCGCGCGGTGATACCGAACGGGTGGCGCCGCGGCGGTTGGAAGGTGCCGCCCTGGGGACACCAATCATAACACAGTCTAAACTCGGGCCGCTACAAAGAGGTACATACATCATCATCAGCAGCACTATGATGTCCCCGCTGCTGGGGCACGGGCACTGACCTCTAATATACAAATACGCTGGACTGAATACTTCTACTAAAATGACAAATGTTTCTTGTGCCTATTGGAAGCGCCACGTCGAGCGGCAAGGGTACTATAAATTTGGTAATAAAAATTTGACGTTTGTTGCTTGTATTTGACATTACAAATGCATCGCTAATATTAGTTCCGTGGACGTTCACCTTCGCACACCAGTGCCATCAGCGCCAAGATGGCGATAGTCAAATTTGCTTCATTTTTTGGATGACAACCTTCAGAGTCCAGCGGACATGTTTAATAGAGGTTAGTAGGCACGGGCCTTCACTATGGATGGAAGAATATAACCCACCACGCTGGCCCAGTACCAGTTGGTGGGTATTATATTAAAGACTGCAGATACCACAAGGACCAACGGCTTAACGTGCCTTGCGAAGCACGGAGGAACTCGAGATAATACATTTTTGGTCACCCAGCCAATGACCGGCCTTAGCAAACATAGCTTAGTTTACGCAATCGCAGGCCAAGCGCACTATGCCACTGCGCTAGCGAGCTCTTCCCTAAAGAGGTACAAAATGTAAACAATTCTGATATGTTTCTTTATTTACGAATCGCGTGTAAAAAGATGACAGTTGTATTTTAAAAAATACATCCATCGCAACTCATCAATACTTGTTTAGTACAAACACATCGCCTCGCAAAGCTGTGTTGAGCGAGCCTTGAAAAATGGAGTGATTCTATTGATTCTCCTCAAACACACCCACGCCATCTCTGGTGGGAAAAACACCCTAATGCGCATTCTCACAGCTGCGCCACACATCCTCGTACGACACATTTTCCTAGCACATCGCTAGTGCGAACGCATCCTAAAAACATAGATGGCAAGCGTATCTTGCGTACTTAGCTGCATTACATAGTCATGCGTGTGCGTGCGCGTACATACACAGTATAAACAGTAAAACGTCTTCATACAAACTGGCCGCTGTCCATTAGAATGTGTGCTTTCGTACTCGGCGCCCGCCGTGTAGGCGCGCACTGTGACGCGCACACATTGACATAACATACGGGGGCACAAGGGTTCGCGGAGATCGCGCGTGTACAAGGGGATTGCGTGAGCGAGTCGCAGTATGCGTCTGCGGCAAAGAACAAACGCCGCATATCCTATCGACGCGTTCTGCGTCACAATCAAGAGACCAAAGCTTAATAACTCGCCGACAGGCCACAAATAAAATACTGAACCCCGATTATGTATCCCCCGAATACAGAAACGCTAATCAAAGTTTGAGTCTTGCTTAACATTTAAATATTGTCAAAATTGACGTTTTTCCCTACAAATTCTGACAGGTAATGTCCATTTAAGTTTTTAAGCACTGCCCCAAATTTGATTAGCCTTTCTGTATTCGGGGGTAAGCCTCTATCAATCGCTTTCGCCTACCTGTCACTCTCACTCATTGAAATAATCGCAAAGTGTGAAAGTGACAGGTAGACGAAAGCGATTGATGGAGGCTTACATAATCGGGGTTCAGTAGTTTATCTGCGGCCTGTCGGCGAGTTATTAAGCTTTGGTCTCTTGATTGTGATAATATAATAACCCCGCTGTTCTATACCGTGGTGCATACCTGCGTGCGCTGCGCGTTGGCGAGCAGCGGCGAGGCCTCGTCGCCGTCCGAGTCCTGGGCCTCGCCGGCCGCGAGCACGCGCCGCTTGCACACGGGGCACACGCGCTGGTTCTGCGTCAGCCACGGGTCCACGCACTTGGCGTGGTACGCTGCCGACCAGAGTGCACAATTTTATTTTTTTTATTTGTACGGAAGGCAAAGGGACCAGTCCATACAGCCATGTCTTTAGTGTATATTTTATCTGTAGTCATATGAAATAATGAGTGGGTGAAATGTATGAATGGAATGAATTCTACGTTAAAAGATGAGTGTCACACATTTTAACGCATCAAGGGAGTGTGCTTGGCACGAATTTGATGGTAACAGAGGTCATGACGGTGCCTGATGAGGTGGATAAAACCACTTTTTATAGTGGTCTTCACCACAACATCAAACACGTCACAAGACTTATTTTCAATGATTCTGCATAATTACACATCAACACGGATGCTTGTGCATCAAAATAACACCACTTTCACTGCACAAAATCCACACTGAAGCAATGGTTTCCCATAAATGACATCACGCATGAATGAAACAGGTATACTACCTCTTGTTTTCTCAATGGGTACTAGGGGAATAAGTGCCCATGAAGATTAATAATTTAAAATGCTTTCTGAAAATTTTTCCGATCCCCTATTCACAACTAATCGCTTTTCTTGCCGGACCTATGGTCTTGATTAAAATTAAATTTTTTGACTTTAACATTGACTGCCGCACTCAGAGACGTCAATTAACTTTAATGAGTATTTAATGTCAAAAATTTCATTCCAATCTAGACCATAGACCCGACAAGAATAGCGATTCGTTTTGAATTGTCATTTTTTGACGTTAAGTACTCATTAACGTTATTTGACGTCTCTGGGTGCGGCAGTAAGTACTCATTAAAGTTAATTGACGTCTCTGAGTGCGACAGTAATACCCTATTTTCGACCGGAAACATTTCAGTACGCAAAGGAATAAGGCAATAATAATGGCAGTTGGTAGTAAGAGTACCGTGCGCGCATGGCAACACCCTGAGCCGCTCTCCCTCCTGGTAGTCGTCCAGGCAGATGGCGCACGTGTCGTAGGGGTCGCCCTCATCGTCACTTACCATCAGGTGAGATGAAGGGCGTGAGCGTCCCTCTCTATCATTATCACAAAAAAAAAAAGTTGTAAAAGTACCGTGCGCGCATGGCAACACCCTGAGCCGCTCTCCCTCCTGGTAGTCGTCCAGGCAGATAGCGCACGTGTCGTAGGGGTCGCCCTTGCTGAACTTGCACGTGGGGATCTTCTTCAGCGAGCGGTTGGGCAGCCGGTGTCTGCGCGCGCGCCGCCTGTCCTTGATGCACTTCACTATCTGCGGAGTCAATTGACAACATTACATTTTTTCAACATACTTTTATTATGATGTTATATAAAAATAGACAGAAAATGAAGACAAAGAAGAAATTTTTTATTTTTTCTGAATTCCGTCGTTTTCATACAAAAAAATCATGATTAAAATTTCGGTCATTCCAAACAGACGTAAGCGCCAAATGACGATACAGTCATGAAAAAATGGCGAAATGACAATCTGGCGTTTCCGGTGACAAAAATAAAAACATATTATTTGATATTAATTTTCAAGTAAAATACTTTTTAAATTAGTTAAAATTTAAGTCTCGGAAGGATTTTAAATTTATTGTTATAGCCTGACCAGGAATATAAAAAACCTGCACTGGAGGAGCCACATTTTCATTTAACACTGTAATACTAAGTATAGTTATGCCAACGTGAATTGGCTAGCTAGATTAATTAATTTTTACATCATTTATTTTCATACTACTGAGATCAATAGAATAAAATTAGAATGATAATATTCGGAAAGAATTTGGTTTGACCAACTAACCCTCGAATACGAAGCGCTACTCAAATTTTGAGCACTGCTTAAATAGTTAAGTGGACAATACCTGTCAGAATTTGTACGGAAATACGTCTATTTTGACAATACTTTGTCAGGTTTCGCCGTCCCCAGTCTAGGTACATAGGCAACCTGATCAGACTCTTCAGAAGGTGCTATAAAATGAAAGTCATGTATAGACACCGACACGAGTATATTGTCTTTGTTACACAATAGGTACACGGAAATGTTACAAGATGTTTAGAGCTAGCAGAGCGATAACGCGGTGCGAGTGAGCTTACGGGCTCCTAAGTGACGACTGGCTAGTCAGTCTTGCGACTGCGGCTCTCCAGTGAAATGTGTTGCGTCAGCGACATTTGCATGACGCATGTGTCCCTACATAACACCCTTCCTAAATTTTTTATTTGGAAGAAAAAAAAATTTAAACACAAAAATCTATACAATACAAAATGACAGCCCTAACCAATTTAAATGAAAACAATATAGCGACTGTGTCGCGCTGTCGTACGAGGAATTTGAAACTCTGCAAAATGATCCGAGCTCGCTGTTATCGCTGCCTGCTTACAAGGAATTACAATCATAACACTGAATCTAAAAATAAACATTGAATTAAAACTGAATTGATTCTTACAATATAAAATTTTACCAAAGTTCGACTGTATTTCTATAAGTAACGGTTTCTCTTTTGGAACCAAAAGTTATTTATACATTTACTACCCTTCCTTAGAGTTAGAAAAAAAAATCTTAACAATACCTAATACACATGAAAGAGAAATTACGACTTAAAATGGTTTCTGAAAACATATACATAATGTTATAATACCCATTTAAAAAAATGTAATACAATGAACGTAATAATTTCCAATAGAAAATATTCTTCCTGGTCACATAGTTTACAGAATTTTAATTTCAAACTAATCAATTCTCATGTTACTACAAAAATAAGGTTGTAAAGTGACCTTCATTTACATTATTCAAAAAAATTTTTTTACCAAGAACATTCTAAATAAATCATCACACAATGATCTAATGTTTTATTTCTACTTACTCCTTACAGTAAGAATACCTTAAAAACACACGCGTACCCCTCCTACGGGTCGCTTTTAAAAGTTACTTTAGGAGTAACTGTACACAAAAAAATTGTTAAGGGTAGTCATTGTGCAGACCTGCCTGCAATAAATCAAATACGGCCCCCCGGGCACTACAGGATCATACACAATGACGCCATGCTAAACCTTAACTACGCGCGGTGTACATGCACCTTTATGGTTAAACGATCAATAAATCATAGGATGCCAGATTACAATGTTCTAAATCAACACACTAAATTCTGATATTATGTAAAAAGAAATAAACTTTGTTCACTGAAATAACACAACAATGTTGTCACTCTAATTGTACGTACGAAAAATATCATTATAAATTACCTTGTTTTCCCAATTCACAATAATGGGTTCTCACTAATAAACTGACTGCTGAACTGGTTGTTGCGGTATGGATTGCACCTTTACTACAGGATGTTCTAATCCTCCGCTCACTACTACTTGTTTCCTTAACCAAGCTTTAGTAGACTTTAAGCAATATCTTCTCAAAAAAAACAAAATTAGGCACGCTAAAAATATTATCACACCAATAACGATAATAGTCAAAAGATCCAACTTGGATTCCACTTGCGTGTTACTACTCGTGACTTGGGCTTGGGCTACAGCAACGCTTCCTTGTGTGCTTTGTCTGCCCCCCATTTTAAAAGAATCTTGTGAAGTCAATATCTTCACCAAAGATTTCAATAGTAAATGACGAATTATCTCGTCCTCGTTAAATATACTGCAGTTAGAGCAAATAAGAATGTGCTGATCACTTTTCGTACGTGCACAAAATAGCAAGATAGCAAATATCTTGCAACATTAAAATCTCAATAAATAACCTAATTGCATAAAGTACGTGTTCGCTATTTCAATAAAATTACTTTTATATTTTGCAATAGATTCGCACTCATGATTAAGTTGACTCAATAAAATACACAAATTCCCAATGTCACATTAAGACATATAACCAATGAAAAGGAATTCAATTTATAATGACACAGTAAGTCATTCAACAAAAAAAACATATATCGATATCGATCGATTCGCAATGACGCAATAAGTCATCTGCTTTACAATTTAAAACGAATAGGCGGTTTAATTACGCGACCGCTCCTCGACTTTTTAAGAATGGACTTCGGTCCATCACCAACATTATTCTCCTTGAGATTTTTAATATTACAATCTACGTTGGTATCCTGCGATACTACAGTGGATGTAACGTCATCATTAACACTCTCGTTCAACAAGTACGCTGGTTTCAAACGATCAATAGAAACCGTAACCTTACGATCTGGATATTGTACTAAAAATGCTTTATCGGTACGTCTCAAAACTTTATACGGACCGTCATATGGAGATTTTAAGGGACGTCTCACCGTATCATCCCTTACGAAAACGTGACTAGCGGTACTCAAATCCGAGTGAACAAAAAAAGAACGTGAATTACTAAACTTAGTACACGGTTTGTACTTACTAATACTATGACGAATTTTCTCAACCAAAGTAATGTCATCACTAATCTTATCATTACTGTCGTTGTCATAAAAATCACTCGGTAAACGTAAAGTACGCCCAAATGTCATTTCGGCTGCGCTGATGCTATTGTCGCTTCTCATCGCAGAACGAAGTCCTAACAAAACAGTGGGCAACTCATCAACCCACGATGAATTATTTAACCTGGCTGATAGCGCGGCCTTCAACGTACGATGCCAACGCTCTACCATACCATTACTCTGAGGGTGGTATGCTGTAGTACGGTGTCTCTTCACACCGAAAGTTTTCAATAGGTTGTTGAACAAACTACTCTCAAATTGTCTGCCCTGATCACTAGTGAGTATACTTGGACATCCGTAACGAACTATCCATCCACTGAAAATAGCTTTGGCTACACATTCCGCAGTGATTTCTTTTACTGGGAATGCCTCCGGCCAACGAGTTCTCCTATCAATTGCTGTTACGCAATACCTATATCCCTCTGCTGTAGTAGGCAACGGACCAATTATGTCTACGTTAATATGTTCAAATCTATCTACGGCAGGAATTTCACTAAACTCTGACAAAGTGTGTCTGTTAACTTTGCATTTCTGACACTCAATGCAACACTTGGCCCAAACACTAATGTCCTTATTCATATTTGGCCAAAAGAATTTACTGGCTATTAACTTCCTGGTAGTACGAATACCAGGATGACTCAAATTGTGAATTGCATCAAAAGCAATTCTCCTAAAACTCTGTGGTAGGTAGGGTCTGACATTGCCCGTTGAAGTTTCGCAATATATCGAATTGCTACACATAGGCAAAAACAATGCTTTCATACATACCTTGCTGACATCATCGGTATGTGATGTTTGCGTAATGTAGTCGTCCTGTTTCTGCGCCTCTGCGATTTCGTTGTAATCGAGCACTGTGGGACAGGAAATCGTCGCGACTCTAGATAACGAGTCGGCGACTACATTATACCTACCTTCGACATATTGTATATCAGTTGTAAATTCGCTAATGAATAACAACTGCCTAGTTCTACGTGGGGTTTCCTTATTACTATCTAATTTTTTAAAACAATGTGTTATTGGCTTATGGTCTGTAAAAATAATTAAATGTTGGCCCTCAAATAATTTCCTAAAATACCTAACTGATAAAAATATGGCCAACAATTCCCTATCATAAGCACTATACTTCTGCTGAGCAGCATTCATTTTTTTGGAGAAAATACCTAAAGGTTTCCATATCTTATCAATTCGCTGTTGAAGTACCCCTCCAATACAGGTATCAGACGCGTCTGTCATGAGAGCTATTGGGCACTCATCGCTTACCATCTGATGAGACAATGTGGCAGCTTTTTTAAGGCTTGACTTACATTGCTCAAATGCCTCCATAGCTTTCGCTGTCCATTCGATAAGCGTCTTATCGCGTTTCTTACTATTATGCAGGTACTTGTGCAACTCAGCCTGATGTTCGACGGCCCTAGGTATATGCGATCTATAAAAATTAACCATTCCCAGAAACCGTCTTAGATCCTCAACCGTCTTCGGTCTGGGGTAGGATACTATGGCCTCGACCTTGTCCTCCAAAGGTCTTATCCCATCACTGGACACTTCAAATCCTAAAAATTCTATGATAGACTTACCGAAACTGCACTTGGAGATGTTGATCGTGATGCCAAATTTGCTCAGCCTCTCGAATACTATCTTGAGATGCTCCTGATGGTCACGATCGCACTCACTGAATATTAAAATGTCATCAACAAAATAAAATACAAAATCTAGGCCCTCTAGCACCGTAGCCATGAATCTTTGGAATGTCTGTGCCGCGTTACGCATACCAAAGCTCATCCTGAGAAATTCAAAAAGGCCGAAGGGCGTAATTATCGCCGTTTTCTCAATATCTTCCTCAGCTACGGGTATATAATGATAGGCTCTGTTCACAATAACTCGCGAGAATACCTTCTTACCTGACAATAAATATGTGAAATCCTGTATGCGCGGGATTGGGTATCTGTCGGGCTTGGTTACCGAATTTAGCCGTCTATAATCCCCGCACGGTCTTATTTCGCCATTCTTCTTGGCGACAACGTGCAACGGACTGGCCCATGGACTTTTTGAAGGCCGACAAATGCCCAATTCCTGCATAAGCCTAAATTCTTCCCTTGCCTTTTTGTACCTCTCAGGAGGCAAGGGTCGTGCCTTAGCGAAAACCGGTGGTCCCTTCGTCTCTATATGATGGCACACGTTATGTTTCGCAGCTTCCTGAAAGCATATAGGTTTGGTGATGTCGGGGTACTCGCTCAACAATGAGTGGTAAGGATGACCTTCATCCACCGTTTTGACTGCGGGCTCGATTGAGCTTACTATACACGCATTGACATTTAAATTAGTGACACTGTCAACAAGTTTTTTCCTTTTTAAATCTACTAATAAACTAAAGTTACTGAGGAAATCGGCGCCCAAAATAGGCTGCTTAATGTCCGCTATCACAAAGTTCCATCGAAAATTGCGTCGTAACCCTAAGTCTAATTCTAACGATTTCACGCCATACGTTTTAATCTCAGTTCCGTTGGCGGCATAGAGTTTATAATCACTACACACTGCACTATTAAATTTGTTCTTGACTGGTAATACAGAAATATTGGCACCTGTGTCCACGAGAAATCGGAGTCTACTGTTGCCGTCATATACGGAAAGTCGGTGGCACGGTTGTACGGTGCAAGCTTCCACCTCAGTTTGCACTACTTCCGGTTTTCCGGCTGCTTCCACGCGCAGGGTTGTACACAACGGTGGGCTCGTTCCTTGTAGCGGAAGTGGTAGGGGCAAAGCCAGTCAGGGTCTCCTACCTTGCGCCTCGTCGATGGGGAACGTCCTCTCCCTGCCTCGCGTGACCGTGACGAACTGCGTCCTCGTCTGTTGCTGTTCTCGATGTTGGAGATCCTCGAGGTTTGGCAATCTCTACCAAAATCGCTGCCGTACCGTCACTACTGGTACCTGCAGCGGCTACCTCGGCTACTTGTATGGGTCGTGTGGCTTCCATGACCGTGTCTGCCATTGTTGCCAAACGGTCAAGCTCCTTGCTATCCGCGGCTGCCAAAACTGCTCTTACCGCCGCCGGTAGGTGCTTCTGCCACAGGATACTGAGTGTGGGGTCGCTTACTTTTCCACGAGCAAGGTCTCTCATCCTCCTCAATAATTGGGATGGCTTTTGCTCCCCCAAATCCATCTCACCCAGCAGCTTCTGCAACTGTCTGGTGGCGGATTCTTCATAGACGGACAATAATCTTTCCTTTAGCGCCTCATATCTGCCTGTCGGTGGTGGTTGCAGTAATTATAATAAGTTCTTCAACTACTTAGTACCTACATTACCAACAGAAAACAATATGTTGAAATCTCAAGAATTAATATGACTTCAAAAAAAGAAATGACATATCTTTCACGTGAGCGTACCATGGTTTACGGTGTTCCCCAAGGTAGTGTACTAGGCCCTCTACTATTTTTAATTTACATCAATGATTTGACAAAAGCAGTAAATCATCCAATGTGTCTTTTTGCTGATGACAGTAACATAATAGTGGAATGTAAAAATAAATTAATTTATGAGAATCAAATAAACAATGCGTTAAAATCGATTATTAAGTGGCTTAACCAGAACAATTTAAAAATAAATTTAGATAAAACAAAAATTATGCATTTTAGTCAAAGAATTCCAGCATTGAATATGAATATTAACTACGAAAATACTAGTGTGCATCAAGCGAATTATACAACTTTTCTAGGATTAATTATCGATAAACAGCTAAATTGGAAATTGCATATTGAAAAAACCTCCAAAAAAATAAACTCATCGTCTTACGCACTCTTCAAATTGGCTCCAGTATTAAATGTCCATGCACTGATCACGGCGTTCCACGGTATAGTAGTATCCAACCTTAGATATGGTATAATATTTTGGGGAAATTCCACATCCATAAATGTATTATTTAAAGCCCAAAAACGATGTATACGAGCGATGTTCGGCTTAAAACCATGGGACAGCTGTGAACCACTCTTTAAAAAATATAATTTGTTAACCTTAACTTGTATTTATTTATATGAAATTTCCGTTTTCATAAAAACTAATCCAGACTGTTTCCGTCTCCGGTCTGAAGTTAGCAATCGGAAGCAACGCGATACAAGCAAACTTCATATAGACAGATCAAACTCAATGTTTATGCACAATAGCATTTTGATCATGGGCCCCATTGTATATAATAAGTTACCAAAAGAATTAAAGGAACTTAAATTGACTATTTTTAAACGGAGATTGAGGGAACATTTGGCAAAGAAGTGTTACTATGATATTAAATCTTATTTGACTGATCAATAAATACAATCCAATTTGAAAGGACACAACCCAATTTTAATATTTTAATTATTTCAACTCAATATATAATGAAAATTCTAATGTACTTTCTGACATCTGTTATTATTTTAATTCTATTTAATGTATAATGAAATAATGTTATAGTGTATGATATCAATTTTTTTCTTAATTTTTTAAATGACGATTTAAATGTAACTTGACCATAATTTTAAAACAATTTAATTTTTGCATGCTGGTTTTTGCGGCAGGAACATGTAAGGATGATAATTATAATGTATTCAAGACCAATGTAATACTCTTGTTCTGGCAAATAAAATTATCTTATCTTATCTTAATAAATCTGTGATTTGCCCAATGACCTCCTTATTCATCCTACCGATGATTAGGTCGTACTTGGCTTGGTCGCTAAGCTTCTGCGGGCTCAGTATGGCCTCCACCTGGGTAAACCATAGTCTGGGCTGGTCTGCCCAAAATTCCGGGATCCTTGATGCCACGGAAACTGCCGCTAACTCCATGACCGGCACTGGCTTCGCTTCTTGCGCCATAATTCGTCTCACTAATGCTGACGAAAACTAAAAATAGTAACTGCCACGTCTGCTAGCCCCGTGAGTCGTCGACACCCGATAAGCACGCGGTACACAAAAAAAAAATGCACTAAAAATTACAACAATGTTCCGTTCGCGTCACCACTATCGTGTTCTGATTGGGGTCACAACTGTCATGTTTCGCCGTCCCCAGTCTAGGTACATAGGCAACCTGATCAGACTCTTCAGAAGGTGCTATAAAATGAAAGTCATGTATAGACACCGACACGAGTATATTGTCTTTGTTACACAATAGGTACACGGAAATGTTACAAGATGTTTAGAGCTAGCAGAGCGATAACGCGGTGCGAGTGAGCTTACGGGCTCCTAAGTGACGACTGGCTAGTCAGTCTTGCGACTGCGGCTCTCCAGTGAAATGTGTTGCGTCAGCGACATTTGCATGACGCATGTGTCCCTACAACTTAAATGTTAAGGATTTGGGGGTTATTATTTATACTAATATTATAGACCTGAAGAGTTTGTGTGCACGGTTAAACGCGTTAATCTCAGGTACTACACGTAGGACCTAGCCTACTGATTGGCGAAACGTGGGTTGATTAATCTCTGCCCACGTTTCGCCAATCAGTAGGTTCAGTTACCCCTTCGGTAATATAGGCGTGATTTAGGTATGTATGTATATATCATGGCAATTCATGGCAAATTCTCTTCCCTCCACTGCACAGCACGCCTAAGCCGAGATCCGCGCCTTTGAGGCATCCTCAGGCCAGCCGCTCCAAGCTCCGATTCGAGCGCCCTGTGAGGCTGTCTGCGGCAGTATATCTCCCCGGGAGACGCCGTTTCCCCACGGGGTACGCCTGCTGTGGGAGTACTCTCTCTCGGGAAGTGCTCGACTGCAAGGCTTGAGGACAAGGTCTTCGGCTTTCCCAAAAAACCAGGAAGATGCTGTAAAGGTCTCTTGGCCAACAGCTTAGGTCTTTAAAAGAAAGGCAAATCCTCACCATGAATATTAGTATGATGAGCAGACATAGCACGACCACCACCGCGAACGGCAGCAGCAGATTCGTGTTGATGTTGAACGGTAGGTCCCCGTTCACCATGATGTAGTACCTGCGTATGGAAACATAGCGATCAGTTCAATCGAGTCGGATACTGTCACAAATCTGTACAAGTCATCTAAGGGCGATTTTGCAGGGGGGTCGTAAAAATTGACTAAGGACCATTGTGCAGAGAGTTGTAAAAGTCATCTAAGGGCGACTGTCCAGGGGGTCGTAAAAGTCGACTAAGGGCAGTTGTATTTTTGTCCAGGGCGGTCGTAAAAGTCGACTAAGGGCAGTTGTATTTTGTCCAGGGGGTCGTAAAAATCGACTAAGGGCAGTTGTATTTTTGACCAGGGCGGTCGTAAAAGTCGACTAAGGGCAGTTGTATTTTGTCCAGGGGGTCGTAAAAGTCGACTAAGGGCAGTTGTATTTTTGTCCAGGGCGGTCGTAAAAGTCGACTAAGGGCAGTTGTATTTTTGTCCAGGGCGGTCGTAAAAGTTGACTAAGGGCAGTTTTTTTTTGTCCAGGGCGGTCGTAAAAGTCGACTAAGGGCAGTTGTATTTTTGTCCAGGGCGGTCGTAAAAGTCGACTAAGGGCGATTGTCCAGGGGGCAGTAAAAGTCAACTAAAGGAGATTCCCCGGTGTATCCCAATAAGCACATTGGGGCACCAGAATGGTGTAGGGCAAACCACCAACAACGGCATACACAAATAGGAGAAAGAGAATAGAGGCCACCCTCACCCGTTCCCGTAGCCGTACTTCTCGGCAAGCAGCAGTCCCGCGATGTCACTGACGAACACCGACGGGATGTTGATGCCGCTAGACGTCTTCGCGGACATCGTCTCTGCAAATAACAAATAAAATTGTTCATTGTTTTCCCCTCCGTTTATGCAACATCTGCCCGATATAATGGCAATAGGCTCGCCACCTATTACATGGGACCTGACTTAATTGGAGAAAAGTGGCTGTTAATTCACCTCTGCCTACCCTATATACCGGCAATAGGCATTAATATGCTAGGTTATTTAGGAAAAAATAATGCTTATGAGTAGCCCTTTCAAACGCTATTATAAAATACAAGTAATTTTTCTATCACATTTGGCGGGATCGATTCCCGGTTGAGGTAGGCGATTTTAAAAAAATCTGTGAATGCAGTTCTACTTATTATTGGCCGTGGGACGCCTTGTATTGAAGGAAACTCGCGAAGTCTGGGTGTTAATACAACTCTAAAGAAAAAAAGCGTAATTTACAATACACAGAGACAGGACGAAGTAATGCAAAATTCAACAGTTAAAGTGAAACGATTGACGGACGAATTATCAATAAAGCACAAATTACAAATTCAGAGGCGCATTGAAAAACAAACAGACAACAAGAGTGCAAAGTTATTCGAATGGTAATGGTATATGTATAATACACGATTTGTGATTCAGCCAATAAATGATACGGATTGCATAATGCCGTCCGTTTAAAGGAGTGATTCACCGCCGCTGGGGGTGCATAATGCAGACCACTTGGCCACGATAAGCGAACGGCAAAATACACTGCGAGTTCAATAACTACGTTACCCTACAAAAAAAATGCGATTAAAGCGCGATTTCCTTCGCGATTTCGAGTACAGTAGGCGCGCGAGTTCAATTCGCGCGCTATCTGTAAATTGCTGGGTACGACGCCACACAATTTTACTGAAGCCCTATATAAAGAGCAATGCGTGACGAAACGCGGTCACACTCGCGCGTACTTCTGGCCGGGGTCTTATCTCTTTGTTAATTGGCGTTTCCACCTACAGTCAAGTGGTTTCAACTTTGTAAGAAACAATTTCGCATTCACGCATTATTTAGTTCTTATTTTGGGTAGTAGTATTCTGGCTAATACAGGGTATGCGTTAGTGGTTATTTCTGTTATATAGCGGTACACAGAAGTTGCTCACCTAACTCGCTAGAGTTGACGTTGTGCACTATAGCGCAGTCGTAGCCGGCCGCCATCGCATTACGCACCTTCACCTCGAAGCTGCAGTTATACCTGGGGATCAAACAGTGGTTAAAATAACTATAGGTTAATAAAACAAAACGGTACTTAAAAATATTTGAAGCGAATATTTTTTTGCAGTCACAATTATAAATAAAAGGCCACAAGGCCTCTACCCGACTTGTTGTGCGAAATGCACATGACTAAAAAAGCGATGAACGAACATTAATGTTGAAGAAGTGCAAGGAAGACAGCAGAAGAGATGGGTGGATTGCGTGCGAAATGACATAAATGTGAAATGTAGCGAATGAGGAGATGATAACTAACATGAGTCTTCTTCTTTTTCCTGTCCTGTCCTCAGTTTATGTGAGTTCGGCGGAAATGACATGTCAAGAGATCGATGAACGGAGAGAGTTATTGGGATAGACAACTCTAATCCATACTGCTTAAGGTTTTGGCTTAAGTTTTACAGGCAGCCGCTAGCCTGACACCAACCCTCTTTGGGTATTCTGTTGTTGTGGTTTGCCCACCACCATTCGGGTGTCCGAAAATCCTTTGCTGGAGCGTTGTTTGAATTTGCAACATCATTATCATCATCACCAGCCCTTTAATGTCCCCACTGCTGGGGCACGGGTCTTCCCTATGGATGGAAGAATATAGGGAGATTGGGCCTTAACCCACGACGCTGGCCCAGTGCGGGTTGGTAGGTACTAACGACTGCAGATGCAGCCGGGACCAACGGCTTAACGTGCCTTCCGAAGCACGCAGGAACTCGAGATAATAAATTTTTGGTCACCCATCCAATTAGCCTTTAACTAAGCGAAATTGCTTAGTTTATGCAATCGCAGGCCAAGCGCGCTGTGCCACTGCGCTAGCGAGCTCCTCTCTGAATTTGCAACATTAGTGCCCATTTCTATCATCCTTTGCAGTAATGTACTATTACTTAAACCAAGGGGGCGCTGACCTGGCGACGAGCACGATCCACTTGCCGGTGAAGTTGTCGGCGGCGGGCGGTGAGGTGAGGTTGCCGCAGCCGTCGGCCGGCTCGCCCGCCACCAGGAACCCGCGCAGCCCCTCCGTGGGCAGCTCGGGCCCGAAGCTGGCCGGCATGTCGCGGAACTCATCCTCGATCTGAAATCCGGGTAAGCACCTTTTATCACCTGCATCATTATGTGACTACGTATAAGGGGAGCTCGCTATAGTCCGACAAGTTCGTGCGCGACCTATAGCGCAGTGGCAATTGTTTTTATTAACACCTTATTTTAAAAGTTATAGCAATTTCGTATGGTATTCTGTGTTAGTCATTCGAGCGTTGTAAAATGTAAAAAAAACACTACAACGAAAATAAGATGGACAAAATGCCGAAAAGTACGGGAAGGCAGGATATAAATACATATATAGGTTTTTGACATTTTACTGACTTAATTTTTATCTTGGTTTTCATTTAACCTAAATAGGCATCGCGTTCACAGTGCGATATGACCTACACTATTAATTTTTGGCACAACATAGGTATTATAAATAAATAAGTAGGTACAGCACGTATAAGTGGTATTCTTGGTTTCATAGTTGCAACACAATAAACTCGGTTTTATCAATTACAAAGTATGAAAAAAGCTACATGGTAAACAGGAGATAAAATAAAATTTAAGCAGTATTTAAGAAGCAAAATGCGTTATAGATTATCAACATCCTTGGGAAGAATATAGGTATTCGTTATACTACGCTTTGATAAGAACGTTATCGGATTTCGTCCGATGCTAAAAAGAAATCAAACAACATTACTTTAATTATTATCATTACACTTATATAAATATATACATGCATAAATCACATTTTGCCTAATAGGGGACGTGCCTATTACCATATATTGACGGCCGCCTTGGTCGAATGCACAGATTGCTGGGTATTGGCCAAGAGGTCCCGGGTTCTGATCCTGGTAGGGGCAAACTTTGTGATGACCACAAATGTTTGTTTCCGAGTCATGGCTGTGTATATGTTTATGTAGTATATTTTCAACATTTCTATACATAATTATATTAAAAATATGTCCGTCATCTAGTATCCATAACACAAGTGCTTAGGCTACTTACTTTGGGCTAGATGATAGGTGTGAGTGTAAAAATATTTATTATTTATTTTATATTTATATATACGGCACGTAAATTCCTGTATATTGGTAGGTGTATAAGAGAGCACTGTTTTAAGCCTTAGTTGACCCGATACCCGCACGGTGAAACCATGGAATGCTGTTTCGTCTCAATTTCTAAATGTAAAATTACTAAATATGTGAAGTCCGTCACACTAGGGACGGGGGGCCTCACAAAATATGTGTCCAACTGATACAAGAACGGAGATTTTTTCCATATAGGACGGGAGGCTATATGGAAAAAACAACGTAGAATGTGCCAGCCCCGACTCATCCCCTGGGTGTCGTAAAAGTCGACTAAGGGAGATTGCCCGGTGTACACCAATAAGCACCATGGGGCACCCGTATGGTGCAGGGCAAACCACCAACAACAGCATACCCAAAGAGGGTTGGTGTCAGGCAGGCGGCCAGCTGTAAAACCTAAGCCAAAACCTTAAGCGGTATGGATTGGAATATTGTCATTCCAATCACTCTGTCCGTTCATCGGTCCCTCGACATGGTCCTTTCTATTTACATACATACATAAATCACGCCTATATCCCCGCAGGGGTAGGCAGAGGTGAACTAGCACCCACGTTTCGCCAGTTATGTTAGGTCCCATGTAATAGGTGGCGAGCCTATTGCCATTCTATTTATTTTCTATAAATTCATATATCTCTAGCACCTTTACGGTGTGATGGATGATATGAATCAAAAGGTCCACTCCCTTTTGATGACGTCTGACCGATATGAATGGAAGAGGAAACATACTGCGCCGACCCCAGATAGACTGTCAACGGGCAGGGAGAAGAAGTAAATACTAACAAAATGCTGCATTCCCAATATGTGGAAGACTCGGACGGCGAATCGAAGCGATGCCATCTCCAGGATTCACTCTACACACTTCATTCACTTCACATTATTATATTCACTTCAGCCAATACCACTTTTCCCACGGTCCGAAGCACTATCGCCAACCATATAAACGCTGGTACTGGGCGACTTTTGCGAAATTGACGAGTTCAATTAACTTTCATGAGTACTCAATATCAAAAAATTCATTCAAATCTAGACCATACACCCGGCAAGAATAGCGACTAGTTTTTGAATCGTCATTTTTTACCTAAGTACTCGTTAATATGATTGACTGACCCCCGAATACAGAAACGCTAATAAAAGTTTGAGTCTTGCTTAACATTTAAATGTTGTCAAAATTGACGTTTTTCCATACAAATTCTGACAGGTAATGTCCACTTAACTTTTTAAGCAGTCCCCCAAATTTGATTAGCGTTTCTGTATTCGGGGGGTATATCATATCGTGTTTCGGTGGTCATGCTAGCCGACCTATCGGAAGCGCATCTAACGTGAGACACCTCTCCAAAGCCCTCCAACTCACTGCACTGATAACGAACTATCAACAGATTAAATACTCGACATCATTAGCTATTGGAAAAGTACTAGTTTGCATTTCTCGTTGTCAATGGAAAGTTATTGCCGACTGAAGAAATAATTGTACAATACATACATACAGATAGATATATCAAGCTACGTTGGCAGAAGAATGTTAGATATGAACCATGAACGTTCCTTCCACGTAGAAGGAGAGGAAGACCAAAGAAGAGATCGATGAATTTTGTAAAGGATATGAGAGCAAGAGGAGTGGATGACAAATTGTTGAAGGATAGAGAGGAGTGGAAGAAGAAAACATGCTGTGTCGACCCCGCCTAGAGCACGGTAAGGGCAGAAAGAAGAAGTACACCCTGTGGCCGCCGCCAGACCGGGGTGGAGTACAGGGGGGCGGCGAAGGAGAGCCCCGCCGGTTAAAACGGCGGTCCAGACCACCGGGGGCCTGATGTCCCCTGAGTTCATGCCCGAGCCATGAGCTACCGCTCGATGCCCGCAGCCCGCCACCAGACGGATGACCCGGATTATGATGATAAAAGAAGACGTTAATCAAGCCTTTTTATCCCCCAGCCTAGTGGTGACTGAATTTATTTTCTTTGCAATACAATACAATATAATTATGTTTTATTCTTAGTTGCTTTAACAAACATCGCGCCGCGCGCCGTCTTGTATAATGCCCAAAGACGAAGTTAAGCCGCCTAACCAACCATTACAATAATATGCTTCAGTTCATTGTTTCTTTACACAAGTTGTTACGTCTGCTCTTTGAAAATACTGCAGTTCTACACTGGAACGTGTATCTAAGGCTGAATCTTACCAAATATGGCTGGGCAGAGAGAGAAGTCGGGGTGCCGAGTGTAAGTGTTGAAATTGTGAAGGGGCCTCGTAAACGTGCACTTGGGTTATAAGTCCCAAGCGCCGCCGCCACTGACTTTCCTCTCTGTCATCTTCGATCATAAATTTTAATAATGGTCTGCCACACTATGGACCCG
This sequence comes from Cataclysta lemnata, assembly GCA_963931975.1. Taxonomy (NCBI): domain Eukaryota; kingdom Metazoa; phylum Arthropoda; class Insecta; order Lepidoptera; family Crambidae; genus Cataclysta; species Cataclysta lemnata. The sequence goes on from OZ008342.1 coordinate 15,463,460, forward strand.
AATGCTAAGAATCAATGGAATGCTAAGAATTTTCGTCTATTTTTGTTGCTTGGTAATTTATACTTTTTAAAACGGATCGGAGAGAAAATATTTTGTTTTTGCAACTAAAAGGTATGGCCAATAGCACTTCAAGACTATCAAAAAACTGTAAAAATTCTTCAATCGATTTTCAACCTTAACTTGTTGGTAGTTAAGCACAAAATCGATTGAGACTTTAATTTTGTGGTTGCGTCGTGCTTTTAGCTGTACATTGTTCGTTTCGGCGACACGGTTGTCACACTACTTTACATGAATTAGGTCTTCAATACGTATTGATTTCAACGTCGTCCTCATGCATACCCGTCGGTTTCGGGTACGATTTGACCAGCCTGACTAGCATGACCACCGAATCACGATATGATAAAGCCATTTATCGCTTAGAACTGTCAAAAATCAATTCGATTTTAATTTTAACATTATATAAATGTTAGAAAAATTAGTACAAAGATTTTGGTGATTAGAAAAAGAATTTCGTAAAACTATGATCTTGAGGCGGGAATCGAACCCGCGTCCGCTGCTATCCGGGCAGGTGCCGGACCGCTCGGCCACCCAAGACACTAATTAACTTGCCGAAATTCTTCTAACCTTTACACATCACGTTGTAATCCAACGGGTACGCTCCCAATGTAGAAATAAATTTCAAACATTCCAAAGCAGATAGCGCCCCAAGATCATAATTTTTCGAAATTCTTTTTCTAACCACCAAAATCTTTGTGTCAAAAATCCATTGTTTTTGATTGTTAAATGGCTTTATCATATCGTGTTTCCGTGGTCATGCTAACCGGGCTGGCCCTTTTGTAATATCTTTCATTTTGATTATGAAAGATCCGCCGAGACGTTCTCCTGCCGTTTTCTCCATTCACTTGGACATAATATTTTTTGTCACACTCCTCTCACTTATTTTTCCTATGTGACCAAACCATGTGAACATCCCTTTTTAAATTCTTGTCATTACCTATTTAGCATCTCAGAGGATATAATAACACAATGTCTGATAAGTCACAAACACAAACGAAATTTCTAGACAGAATAAATTCCCACAAAACATCAACAACTAATTTTAAAGAGCAAATATTTAGCCTTGGTTGTAACTGTTTCACATTGTATAAGATAGGTATACTGTTGCTATTTTTGTCTGTCGTCTTATTTATTAGATTAGGTATCATATGGTACAGATATCGTATCGGTTGGAAGTGTGACGGTTAAGTGCACAATCTGTGTAAGTGCATAATGTTTAACTGCCGCACTCAGAGACGTCAAATAACGTTAATGAGTACTTAACGTCAAAAGTTGACAATTCAAAACTAGTCGCTATTCTTACCGGGTCTATGGTCTAGATTTGAATTAAAAATTTTGACATTAAATACTCAAATAATAAAATGAAGTTAACTGACGTCTCTGAGTGCGGCAGTAAGTAAAATTGTTTTTCTTCTTAACAAGCGATCTGTTTTCAGGATGAACATGTTTTTCGAGGCAACATAACATATGTGCATCAAAGCAAACGTGAATTAACACAATATCGGGTCAGTTTGCACAATAATTATCTCCTCTTCGGTCCAATTTACGAGCGGAGAGCGTCTAAGAAGAAGAAGAATTTCTTCGTGCCCTGTTCCCAGTCTGTCTGGGGTCAGCGCAGTATGTTTCCTCTTCCATTCGTATCGGTCAGACGTCATCAACACATCCACTCCCTGTTGATTCATATCGTCCATTACACCGGAAAGGTGCTAAATATGAATGAATGCATAAAAAAGAGACGGAACGGACCATGTCGAGAGACCGATGAACGGAGAGAGTGATTGGAATGACAACTTCCAAAAGAACGGAGAGAGTGATTGGAATGACAACATTCCAATTCATACATAATTTTTGAAAGTTTTGGCTTAGGTTTACCGTCGGTCGCCTGCCTGACTGCAACCCTCTTTGGGTATGCTGTGTGGTTTACCCTCCACCATTCGGGTGCCCCAACGTGCTTATTGGTCTACACCGGGCAATCTAACGACTAAAGTCGACTAAGGAGTCGACTTTTACGACACCAATGGGAGAAGTCGGGGCTGGCCTATATTCTACGTTATTTTTACGCTCTCATTATGCAGTATTGCATTACTCTATTGAGAAAAATAATGGGAAGCAAACTAAAAGAATTGTGCATTGAAATTGACAATCCAAGCACAAATTATTGTGCTTGGATTGTCAATAGGCAGCCGCGTTCCTCTTTGTACCTATCAATTTCCTGCGATTATGGCAATATAATTATTATGGTGTTAATTCACCTCTGCCTACCCTACTAGTCCTATTACTACTACCCGTCGGGAATTTATATAGGCGTGATTTATGTATGTATGATTTTTGCATTCTGAGGGTAGAATTTTAATTATTAGGTAAGGACCTGTGTTTTAAAGTTTTGTTGGAATTAGTTTGTCGCCTAAATAATGCAAGTTTCTTGGTTCAAGTTTATTTGAAATCTCGTAAAATATAAGTGATCTAAGTGTTTACACGTAGACCTTCGGTCATGCGTAAACCTTGGAAAGGCTATCTGTCTACTGCGGCTGCGGTCAATGGTCAATTATAACATTTGCCGATCCGAAGATGGCGATATTGAATAATATGCGGTATCAAATAAACGTTCATCTGTCTTTTTAGAACTATTTCTGAACCACCAAAATCTTGGTTCGTCTGTCTTATTCAACTTTTGGTAATTCACTGATGATTAGATCCTGATTAAAGTGTATCTATATATTTCATGGATCGATGGATATCATGGATCTATGTATAGATACAAATGTACAAAAGTAAGCTGTAAACTATCCAAGAAATATAATATCTTTTTTATGATAATTTTTGTTTTTCCTGCCCTTATTCCGCTCTAGGCAGGGTCAGTGCAACATGTTTTCTTCTTCCACTCCTCTCTACCCTTCACCAGTTTCTCATCCACTCGTCTAGTTATCATATCCTCTTTTACACAATCCATCCATCTCTTGTGCCGTGTGGCGACGGCAGAGTAGAATACAATGTCACCACCCCAAATCTCTCCCTCCCGTGCGCCCTGGGGTGTCGTAGGTACAAGGCGACTAAGCTTAAAACCAGTGATGAGGAATGGGCAGCAGCGTTCCTCTTATACCACCTAGCATTGTACTGCTACTTTTGTGTCCGATAAATGGCATTAGGCTCGCCACCTATTACATGGGACCTAACATAATTGGCGAAATATGGGTGCTAGTTCACTACTACCTCCCCCTTCGGGGATATAGGCGTGATTTATGTGTGTGTATCCATCTCCATCTACCCGTAACTTAACCGCGCTGATGAAACTCAAGCGGTATAATATGTAAAATAAATGTACTAAAAGTTGAATTCGTAAAAATACGAATGTTGAAACGTATTATCGTAAATAGTAGAATTTCCATCAAGTGCACAAAACGAATCCTCGACATTACTATCAGCCCTCGCCTTCGGCTCGGGCTGCTATAAGTCTCGGATAAAAATGTTTTGTGGACGAGTTAGAAACTCTGCTTTTCACTTCGATTGCGAGGAAATAAAACAGTAGTTTATCATAACATTTTATAAAATTCAAATAAGTACAGTTTTGAATACTGAAGGAAATTGTTTTTCCCATTGATATTAGGCTTGGGCTGTAGACCTATACACCCAAGTATTAAATTAATTTAGTTAACACAATTTTGCAGCCGCATTTAGTTAACACATTTTATTGTGCAGCCTATATCCTGCACAAATAAGCACTTTCAGAGCATGAGAAGTGAAAAATATTTTAACGCTAAACCCCTTACAAAGCTCCATATACATAGGTGCATAGACTAGAGATTTATTTACATCCACATTTCGTCAAATATGTTAGGTCTCTTGTAATAGGGACGAGCCTATTGCCTTCTGTTAGCTACAATCTTAGAATATAGAATAATACATACATACAATTGCCGGCAATTGCGTAATCTAAGCAACAATTGCAAAGACTAGTTATTATTCATATTATTAATAAATACTTATTTGCTTTATTTATGTAAATAATACATATAACAGGAAACTTATTTTTAACTAAGTTATACTCAACACAATTTGCGAGATGTTGGATAATCAATTGGCCTACAAACATATCCACCGGCTATTTTCATCACTTCTAATAACCTATATTGAGCTGTCTATTATAATAAGCAAATAAAGATAGTAATTGCTCTCCGATAAAGAGTTCTATGCTGATGTACTCACCAAGTGCGGTGTGTCCTGCGTGTAAACAATTACGTTCGCTTTGGTGATGGCCAACAACCCCAACACTTGCAAGATGAGAGACAGCATCTTGGTTCACTGCTTCATCACCCGTTTTAGTTTTTTTTCACTAGAAATCCACTTCACATTGCCCTTCGCCTACATAAATTCATGTAGGTTGTCGAGTATGTACATTTTTTCACAACTAAAACAAAATTCACTGTTAAACTCCCAATTTGTATAGATAGGCAGATACAACAAATTTATTTGGACTTGTAACATTTTCAAATTATCAGTGGTTGGAGATAAATGCTCATGCACAATAAGGGGCTCTTAACACATTGATAGACAGGATGGCCTCGACATTGTCACTGTATAAAGCAATACAACAGTACACCTATTGATGTCAGAGTTTAATTAATCAGTATGCCTCATGAATTTCCATTTTTTATACTAACATGAGGAAGTACATTGTACTGTGTCACCACAGATATTTTATTTACAATTTACGGTCATATAGTGATGTTAAAATATTAATCCAAGAAAAGTCTCTTCTAGTTCTAGTCTGCTCTCTAGACAATATGTGAAATTTTGTAGTGACAAAGTATGGTCAACTAGTGAGAGAATCCCCTCTGTTAATGTGTTAAATGTTAACATGTGTCACAGGTCATTACTACTGGCCCTGCTCCTAGCTAGCCCCCACCTGGAATGGACCCCACCCAGCAACCTCATGCTTCAAGACTGTCTACTTATTGCATACTGTGGTTATATAATAATATAAACCACAGTATGCAATATGTTATCCTTTATTATGTGATATACTATATCTATCATGAAATTCATTTATAGGTTCGATCAGAAATTTTATGCCTTCTTCAACTCAAAGTTATTGAATAAAATACGAAATAATTACTAATACCACAATAAATAAGCCCATTAATTAATTTAAAAAACTGTTTTTTAGCATTATGATTATGTTAATAAACACATAAAAGTAGAGAAACTTGATATCTAAATTGACATGTCCAACCATCAAATAATAGGTTTCTATTAATAAAATTAGAGAGATCTTTGTAGAAAATTTAATAGTGACAATAATAATATTCACTTGTTGAAGCCCACTCTTTGTTCACAGTTGTCAATTAGTGCAATATTAATGTACCTACACAAGACAAAGATGAATAAAAAATAATCAACTAAAATTGCCTTACCCAAATGTTGAGACATAGGAAAAAATTACTTGATTGGAATCAACCACAAGTGGACCAAATTTGCTTGTATTGTGCAGTGTGGCCTAGATGTTGGGCAAAACTGTGTGATAACAATACTTTCATGATTATCTAAACAACTGAGCAAAACAATTGGTGTATAATAGTTCTATTGTAGAATATGGGATAATAAAGGAAATGCTAGCAAGTTAATTCAATTAATTCACATACGATATACGCCGTTGGCCTTGGATCACGTGTTTTATTAGTTATACATTAATTTCTTTTGATGTTTTCCATGTAGCATTCCGTGTAACAAAAGTATGACACATAGAAGTACAACTTACGAGTATTATTGTAGGTACCTATTTACACCACTGATAAGTCTTAAAAAATAATTTTATTGTTTTACACTCTAGACTGACAGAAGGAATGAAATTGAAATAATCACAACAAATAACACAACTAAAAGAAAACTTCTCTTCCGCACCTAAATAAATCTGTCAAACTAAAATAATTGCAAAGCAAGAACAAAGTGACATGAAACATGACATAAACATGCTATGTTTGTCTCACTCACTTACTGTTGTTGCTACAGTTATCTACAATAAGGAAAGCAAAGAGTCTTACACATACAGCTTTGGTATTTTGGGGTGTGAAAAGTAAATGAATAATCCAACTCACAGTATAACAGTCCAAAGCTTATATTTTTGGTTCTTCAGTAGAGGAATAACATATACACACACAAATACACAATTTACATTAAAAAAGAATTTACAATTAATATTTAAGAGAATGCAACGTGCACTTCGCGTCGTGGTGTCATTTCGAGAACTTGTTGATTCGTTGCTAGGCAACGCGATGCGGCGCGGGGTGCACGTCAGTTACATAAATAGGTTGTATAGGTGATTATTTATTTTATGTGTAATATATAGATACAATGATAAATAGTTTAATAATATATGTAATTATTATAGATAAACTAAATAAATGTAGAAGAGTAGCCTACATCACCCCCCTCCAAAGACCGTCAGGGCGATAAAAAATCAGGAAATTTAACCCGACGTCCAGAACGAGTGATGTAATTTCTTTGGACATCAGGTGAGGGATGATGGGTGTTGTTGTGATCAGTCAGTATGAAAGAAGGCTTGATGCGGTCTATTGACACTGTGACCTCTTTGCCTTTCAACACGATTTTGAACGTTTTATCCCCCCTAACTAACACCTTGTGAGGTCCTGAATATGCAGGTTGAAGAGAACCGCGTGATGCATCTTCTCGAAGGAAGACGTAATCACTGGTAGCAAGGTCTTTGAAAATGAAAGTTTTAGGATGACCGTGGTGAGATGCTGGTGTGGGGCGCAAATTTTGAATTATAGCCCTGAGACGAGCAGAGAAATCCGATATGTCGGTAGTACCATCCGATGCGTTGTGGAAGAACTCGCCTGCAAGTCGAAGTGATTCGCCGTAAACTAAGTGCGCAGAAGATGATTGTAAATCTTCCTTGAAAGAAGATCTGATGCCCAACAAAACTAATGGCAAGACCTCTGTCCACCTGTCATTACTATGGCAAACTATAGCGGCTTTTAGCTGTCGGTGGAACCGTTCCACCAAACCATTGCACGCTGGATGGTATGCTGTCGTTCGCTTGTGCACGAATCCGGATATCTTAGACAAACACTGAAATAAAGCCGATTCAAATTGACGACCTCGGTCTGTGGTTATGTCAATAGGACATCCGAATCGAGCGATCCAGGATGATAAAAGGGCCTTAGCGACAGTTTCTGCCGTTATGTCGGCTATCGGTACTGCTTCCGGCCACCGTGTAAATCGGTCAATAGCCGTTAGACAATACCTATATCCTTCAGAGACCGGGAGAGGACCAATAAGGTCAATGTGAATGTGCATGAAACGTGCACGGGGCAAATTAAAATTGCCAAGAGGAGCGCTGACGTGGCGATTCACCTTGACCCGTTGACATGCCAGACAATTGCGAGCCCATTCCCGGCAATCTTTCCTCATCCCAGGCCAAACAAATCTTTCTGCGACGATCTTGGCAGAAGTGGTAGTGCCTGGGTGACTGAGTGAATGCAAACTACGAAAAACTTGCCTACGGTAAAATTTTGGGATATAAGGCCTGGGTGTCGGTGTACTTACGTCGCAGTACAGAGGTATACGACTACCAGGTACCTGAAGTTTTTCGAGGCGCAGGGAAGAACTACCAGAAAAAAGTTGTTGAAGTTCGGGGTCGGATGATTGACCCTTGGCTACATCCTCGAGGCTGACAGGCGATTCCAGTTCTTCTATCCGAGATAAGGTGTCGGCAACTACGTTATCCTTACCGGAAATATGCCTGATGTCGGTGGTGAACTGGGAGATGAAGTCGAGATGTCTATACTGCCGTGGCGAGCAGTTCTTTTTCCTTTCGTGAAAAGCGAAACTGATCGGTTTGTGGTCAGTATAGACGATAAAATGCCGAGCCTCGAGCATGTGCCTGAAATATTTGATTCCCTCATAAATCGCCAGCAGTAGATGTAGGGCAATCGTCAGTCGCCATTACTGATCGCCCGTGGCGTTTCCCGCTTTGTAGTCGCAAGGGCGGATGCACTTGCGGGCATCAGCACCGAAGTTGTTGTGGTACCAGCATACTGGAAACTTACGATAACTAGACCGCGATCGTTTTTGCCTCAGCGATGATGTGCTTGAGTCACGAGTACGACCAGTAGAGCGGGACTGTTGTCTGCCATTCCTCTCCATAGCCAAGTTACTAAATTGCCTTCGTAGTTCGGCAACCTCTTTGACCAGGTCGCTTAATGCCGAGTTAGACGTCGCCTGGTTGACGCTAACAGCAGATGTAGACGGTGATGCAGCAGCTAACTCGTTAATTCGATCGGCCAGGTCCGCCAGGTCTTCCAACAGCGCGGTAATTGGCTGACCAGCAAGGACGGTTTGAATGCTGTGCGGCAGTCGGCTGATCCAAATCGTCCTCAGGAAATCGTCCGGAACATTGGCGCCAGCGAGACTCTTGAGGTGGCGGAGAAATTGTGAGGGTTTCCTGTCTCCGAGCTCCTCATGCATGAGCAGTTGCTTCAGCTTTTTCTCATTGGAAGCCGACAGACGCTTGATTAGCTCGGACTTTCGCTTCTCGTACTTGTCGCTTGCTGGTGGACATATTATTATGTCTTTGACCTCCCTGGAATACTGGTTATCCAGTTGACCGATGACGTAATTAAATTTGGTGGCGTCACTATTTATCCCAGCTAAAGCAAACTGCCCCTCAATTTGTGCGAACCAGATTTCGGGTTCCTCCGGCCAGAAAGGCGGAACTCTGACGCCGACTTTAAAAACATCGATATTCTTAGTCGACACTTGTCCCTCACTATTGTCCAGATCAGAGACGCGTGAACGTTGTTCATTCTCCATATTGAAATTTACGGGGTCACCAATTTAGTATTTTGGGGTGTGAAAAGTAAATGAATAATCCAACTCACAGTATAACAGTCCAAAGCTTATATTTTTGGTTCTTCAGTAGAGGAATAACATATACACACACAAATACACAATTTACATTAAAAAAGAATTTACAATTAATATTTAAGAGAATGCAACGTGCACTTCGCGTCGTGGTGTCATTTCGAGAACTTGTTGATTCGTTGCTAGGCAACGCGATGCGGCGCGGGGTGCACGTCAGTTACATAAATAGGTTGTATAGGTGATTATTTATTTTTCATCCCACCATCTCGGAAAACGCGTTTTTGCTCTTCGATATCTGAGTGCAAAAGCCGTTTTTATCCTCTAGAGGTTAAAGTAAATTTGAATTTAGAACATCGTGTGCAATGAGTTTGTGAATTCAAAACATCATTATACCTATTTATTTCTACCTCCATGGTGCCGAAATTACCATGCACCCCATTTTAATTTGTTAAAAACTTACTGCCGCACTCAGAGACGTCAATTAACTTTAATGAGTATTTCATGTCAAAAACTTTCATTCAAATCTAGACCATGACCCAGCAAGAATAACGACTAGTTTAGAATTGTAATTTTTTGACGTTATGTACTCATTATCGTTATTTGACGTCTCTGAGTGCGGCAGTTAGACTCGGAACCTTCTTGGTGTACTTTTTTTGTAATTTGCTTTGCGCGCGCCATTTTCTTTTCACGTCATAAATTTGTTAAAACCTTGGAGTTCCGTGACGGTCAATCAGCTTGGCGTCAATCTTGCTTTAAACATTTTGATCGTCTACAATGCTTGCTTGATGCTTGAGTCAAGCATTTAAAAGTTTTTTAGGTTTTTTTGATTTGTTTACGCTAGCAACGGAACAAAAACATACAGAAAATCAACGTGCTTGACTCAAGCTGATTGACCGCCTCGGAACTCCATTAGGGACGGTAATTTTTATTAGGTACTTACAGGTGTGTCTGGATAAATTTTGCGGGTGTGGCTGGGTGGATGGGTGGGTGTTGGAGGTGTGTCTGGGTGAATGGGTGTTTTGTGGGTGTGTCTAGGAGAATGGGTGTTTTGTGGGTGTGTTTGGGTGAATGGGTATTTTGTTGGTGTGTCTGAATGGATGGGTGAGTATTGTGGGTGTGACTGGGTAGAAGTTGTGGGTGTCTGAATGGATGTTGTGGGTGTGTCTGGGTGATTCGATATTTTGTGGGTGTTTCTGGGTGAATGGGTGTTTTGTGGGTGTTTCTGGGCGAATGGGTGTTTTGTGGGTGTTTCTGGGTGAATGGGTGTTTTGTGTGTGTTTCTGGGTAAATGGGTGTTTTGTGTGTTTTTCTGGGTGAATGGGTGTTTTGTTTTTTCTGGGTGAATGGGTGTTTCTGGGCCAATGGGTGTTTTGTGGGTGTTTCTGGGTGAATGGGTGTTTTTTTGGGTGTGTCTGAGTGGATGGGTGTGTATTGCGGGTGTGAATGTTGTGGATGTTTCTGGGTGGGTGTTGAGAGTGTGTTTGGGTTAATGGGAGGGTGTTGTGGAAGTTTCTGGGTGAAAACAGAAACTGTTGTGATTGTATTTTTTTTTGTATTTTGCAATTTCCTCGTTGGGGGGGATGAAAAGTTATGTGTTGCACTCGAGTGCAAAGATTTTCACCTTGTGCTCGTTTGATTCCCTCGCTATCGCTCAGGATTCTAATTTTTTGGAATTTTAGAATCCTTCGCTAGCTCGGTCATCAAAATTGAGCACGCGGTTAAAAACCAACTTTGCACTCACGTACAACAAATAACTATTATGTGTAATATATAGATACAATGATAAATAGTTTAATAATATATGTAATTATTATAGATAAACTAAATAAATGTAGAAGAGTAGCCTACACAGCCATATTCGTTCTACATAGTGGTTGACTCAACTTGTTAGTTTGTTGTTAGTCCTTATCCGGTATTCACGATGGCTCCTTGCCTTTTAAAGAAACAGAAGATCGGCTTGGCAATAACTTTTTTATGCTTCTTGAGTGAAGAAGAAAATCAAAGAAAAAAAAAGAAAATGTATGAAGCAGTGGCTCAAAGAACGAATTACTACCACCTTAATATTTTACGGATTCTTGATTCTGATGACTTTCAGAATTTTATAAGAATGGATCAAGACACTTTTAATGAATTACTTGAAATGGTGCGTCCAATAATTAGAAAGAAAAATAATAAACTAGCGCTCGCGTCGGCTGACAGCGTTCTAGAGTGCGTTTCATCTTAGGCTGATTATATCGTTACGTGTTTCGACAGCGCTGTTAGGGCGCGCGCGCTCGGAGATGTATGTGCTTAGTAGTTGCGTTTCAAAGTTGTTGGCGCTTGAGCAGCGCCGTTCGGTGAACGCGCGCATACATCATCGAGCGGCGACCGCGCCCTATCGGCGCTGTCGAAACGCGTAACGATAAAACCAGCCTTATAGTTCCTATACCGTCAAGTTGGTAGTATTGCAATAAAATGATACACTGTCAACTCTAATGTTTATGTGCGTTTCATCATAAAGTTCCTATGCCGTCATGGTAGTAGTATTGCAAGAAAATGATACCATGTCAACTTTATTGTCTTACCTTTAATTCAGGGAGATTTTTTTCAATTAACTATATAAATAATTATGCATCTACTCGTATCTTCTTATGTTACTTATAACTACTCGCGGTACTAAGTAGTAGTTACGTGTTAGTTTTTTTTATGAAAGTCAGGATAGACTCATTAAGTAAAAAAAGGTGAAATTATAATAATAGTTATTTGTTGTACGTGAGTGCAAAGTTGTTTTTTAACCGCGTGCTCAATTTTGATGACCGAGCTAGTGAAGGATCCTAAAATTGAATCATAAAAATAAAAATTAGAATCCTGAGCGACAGCGAGGGAATCAAAAGAGCACAAGGTGAAAAATCTTTGCACTCGAGTGCAACACGTAACTTTTCATCCCCCCCAACGAGGAAATTGCAAAATACAAAAAAAATACAATCACACAACAGTTTCTGTTTTCACCTAGAAACTTCCACAACACCCTCCCATTAACCCAAACACACTCTCAACACCCACCCAGAATCACCCACAACATGCACACCCGCAATACACACCCATCCACTCAGACACACCCAAAAAACACCCATTCACCCAGAAACACCCACAAAACACCCATTCACCCAGAAACACCCACAAAACACCCATTCATCCAGAAACACCCACAAAACACCCATTCACCTAGACACACCCACAAAACACCCATTCACCCAGACACACCTCCAACACCCACCCATCCACCCAGACACACCTCCAACACCCACCCATCCACCCAGCCACACCCGCAAAATTTATCCAGACACACCTGTAAGTACCTAATAAAAATTACCGTCTCTAATGGAGTTCCGAGACGGTCAATCAGCTTGAGTCAAGCACGTTGATTTTCTGTATGTTTTTGTTTCGTTGCTAGCGTAAACAAATCAAACAAACCTAAAAAGCTTTTAAGTGCTTGACTCAAGCATCAAGCAAGCATTGTAGACGATCAAAATGTTTAAAGCAAGATTGACGCCAAGCTGATTGACCGTCACGGAACTCCAAGGTTTTAACAAATTTATGACGTGAAAAGAAAATGTCGCGCGCAAAGCAAATTACAAAAAAAGTACACCAAGAAGGTTCCGAGTCTGAGTTTTTAACAAATTAAAATATAATAATTTCGGCACCATGGAGGTAGAAATAAATAGGTATAATGATGTTTTGAATTCACAAACTCATTGCACACGATGTTCTAAATTCAAATTTACTTTATCCTCTAGAGGATAAAAACGGCTTTTGCACTCAGATATCGAAGAGCAAAAACGCTTTTTTCGAGATGGTGGGATGAAAAATATTATATTTATTATCATTAACAATAATTGTGTTTATCTAACATGTCTACATTTGACATTTCCTCACTCTTGTCAGTCGTTAAATCGTTATTAGTACTATTTATTTACAGTTATAAAACGGAAATAAATATTTTTAATTTATTTATCAAACACTTAATAAAACTGATACTGGTAACCCAATTTAATGGCGGCAATCCGAACTTGTACACACTAATATAGATTAAGCGGCACCTTCTTACGTTTTTTAAGTTCACAAAACACCATAGCTTTTAACACAATTAATCTTTCATCACTTTTCTATGTTTTGAACATGATTTTCTTAAAGTTTGTCTATAAAACATAAAAAAACCTGCAACTATGACTTACGGGTTGATGTTGTTGACAGACAAGGCAGCCATCATCACGGCATAGGAACTATAAGATGAAACGCACTCTACCTTTAATTCAGGGAGTTTTTTTTTTTCAATTTACTAGATAATCAATTATGCAGCTATCTTATTTTGTTACTTATAACTACCAGCGGTACAAAGATACATATTAGTTTTTTTATGAAAGTCACAAGCCAAAGCTCGTGAAAATTTGCGAGAACAGTTAGTTCATGATATTATAAATGTAATAGAAATTAGATAGATAATTATAAATTGTAGTGACGTAAGAAGGATAGACTCATAAAGTAAAAGAAGGTTATAATAAAATAAAATATTATATTTATTATGATTAACAATAATTGTGTTCATCTAACATGTCATTTGACATGTCCTCACTCTTGTCAGTCGTTAAATCGTTATTAGTACTATTTATTTACAGTTATAATACTAATACAAATAATAATAATAAATAATAAATACTTGGCCGTGTGGTGACGGCAGAGTAGAATACAATTGTCACCACCCCAAATGTCTCGTGGGTGTCGTACAAGGCGACTAAGGATAAATCAGCGATGAGGAATGGGCAGCAGCGTTCCTCTTATACCACTTAGCAATGTACTGCGACTTTTGTGCCCGATAAATGGCAATAGGGTCGCCACCTATTACATGGGACCTAACATAATTGGCGAAACGTGGGTGCTAGTTCACCTCTGCCTACCCCTTCGGGGATATAGGCGTGATTTATGTATGTGTATGTATGTATGTCTATAATACTAAAATAAATATATTTAATTTATTTATCAAACACTTAATAAAACCTCAGAGTAAATAGGACAATAAAACTGATACTGGTAACCCAATTTAAGATGATAGACGTGTGTTTGGCGCGTTTCGTGGTGTCAGTCGGATTTATTTTCACTAATTCAAAAATTGTTACAGAGTGGATTTTGTGCAGTGAAAGTGGTGTTATTTTGATGCACAAGCATCCGTGTTGATGTGCAATTATACAGAAACATTGAAAATAAGTGTTGTGATGGGTTTGATGTTGTGATGAAGACCACTTTAAAAAGTGGTTTTGTCCACCTCATCAGGCACCATCATGAACTCTGTTACCATTAAATTCGCTCCAAGCACTCCCTAGATGCGTTAAAATGTGTGACACCCATATTTTAACGTAAAATTCATTTCATTCATCATTTCACCCACTCATTATTTCATAAGACTACAGATAAAATATACACTAAAGACTTGGCTGTATGGGCTAGACCCTTTGCCTTCCCTAAAATATAGGGAGAATTTTAAAACTAACTAACTAACCACTGACGCGGACTGTCGCGAGGGATGCGCTCGCGATAAAGACCAAAGAGTTTAAAATACACTATGATAAAGACCGTTGACATCAATGACTTGGGACTATAGTTGACATCAACCAAATATCGGTCGGGTCAACCAATTTCTACACTGTTCATTTTTATATCAACCAGACCAAGGACACGATTGTCGGCGGTTGGTCCCGACCGTGTAGAAGGCCTATATGTAAACGTTTACGAGGCCTTTATGACCGAAAAAAAAACCAGAAAAGTTATTTATTTTAATTTCTTCTCCTGTTTATAAAGACAGAAAATTAGCATAAACAGCCACGGTCTTCATCAATTATTGTCCTCTATGGTCTTCATTAATTAATTTGGTCATTATGATTGAAATGTATATACATTGTACTCTTTGGTCTAAACAAGACAAGTCTGTGTTTTACCCGTCAATGTCTTCTTCGAATTCTTGGTAGCGTGTTCTACCAAGAAGGTGGCAGTTTTAACAGTTACAACATTGTAATTCTGCGATCTATTTAAATTTAAAGGAAAAATTTATCTAAATTATTGATAAACTAATGTTGATTTACATTTTTTTACTTATCTACATCAAAATAAAAGTAGTATTGTTTTAGTACTATTTGTTGTTTCATTTGTTTAAGTTGTAGGTATTTACTTGTTTATGTAGAGCTAGTTTTATCAACCTGTTCAGCTACGGTTCGCTCTTTTTGAGTTCACTCATCTCATTGTTCAATGCTCTGCAGAGAAAACATTAAAGGGCTGAAGTCGATCATGCCTTTTTTTTAACTATGACTGGCACAAAGAAAATTGCGGTTGAAAAAAGTTAGAAAAATTATAGTCTTGACGCGGGAATTGAGCCTGCGTCCTCTGCAATCCGTGCAGATGCCTGCCTATACCACTCGGCCAACCAAGACGTAACAGCGCCTGTTGGTTACTTACACGCAAAAACGACGTGTTGAACAAAATACAGACTGTAACACCATGGCATTTACAACTTGAATGGATGATGTGCTAAATGTGAAATAATTTGATATAATTGAATATTTATGTGTAGCATTTATCGATTTTCGTTGCCTTTTATGGATGGATTAATATTGCATAAAAAAGCAAATGTTCACAAAGCCGGCCGGTTTATTTCGTCACTTAAAAAATTAACCCTGTGTAATGGATTGTAATTTAAAACAAATAATATCATTAATTAGGTGAATAAATTAACCATAAATTGACGTTGGTTTACAAAAACAACACCTACCCGACAAAAAAATTTAAGGTAGGTACCCCCTACTAATAGGATGGATTCTATAACAACACCATGGCATTTACAACTTGAATGGATGATGTGCTAAATGTGAAATAATTTGATATAATTGAATATTTATGTGTAGCATTTATCGATTTTCGTTGCCTTTTATGGATGGATTAATATTGCATAAAAAAGCAAATGTTCACAAAGCCGGCCGGTTTATTTCGTCACTTAAAAAATTAACCCTGTGTAATGGATTGTAATTTAAAACAAATAATATCATTAATTAGGTGAATAAATTAACCATAAATTGACGTTGGTTTACAAAAACAACACCTACCCGACAAAAAAATTTAAGGTAGGTACCCCCTACTAATAGGATGGATTCTATAATAGAAAGCTTGCACTTTGGGTGTAAATGTAATAAAAATTACATACATACATACATAAATCACGCCTATATCCCTGAAGAAGTAGGCAGAGGTGAAATAACACCCACGTTTCAAATACATATTAGGTCCTATGTAATAGGTGGCGAGCCTACTGCCATGTATCGGGCATGTAAGTCGCAGTATATTGCTAGGTGGTATAAGAGCAATGCTACTGCCCATTATACTCATTCCTATCTTTACCCTTAGTCACCTTGTACTACACCCACGGGAGAGAGATGAGGTGGTGACAATTGTAATTCAATTCTTTCTGACTTTATTTGTCTAGAGCTTTCGTAAGTTCTACACTGTTGTTGTATTCTCTTTCTAACACTTTTTTTACATATAATGTTCAAATAAAATCAAATCGCAATTAATTATTTCGTACAATTAATTTCACTAAGCTTTACATTCTTAACTGTCGAACATTTTCAGGCAGTTTAATGTGACCCGCAGTCATTGCTAACAAATTTTATTTTTTATTATCAAATATTTAGCTAAGGACGAATGTTTTCCGGTACTCGGCAACTTTCCACCGTGGAGGGAGATCTTGGAAATATTTCAGGCGCCCTTGACTTGAGGTTCTATCGATACACAAACACGTCACCCGGATTGGTCAGCCGGTATGCCGCACTGCGTCGGCTCCGTACTTTCTCCCAACAACAAACTTTAGCACATGCCGTTGTTTGCGAATGCGAACAATACCTACAATTCGCCAAATTTAAATGCAGTCCGATATATTACCAAGTGTACCTGGTCCATTTCAATTAGAACCTTTTCGTAGAGCCGTTAAAGTCGTTTTTGGTTTTTCGTGCCGGTATCAATACGCGAGTCATTCACATGTTCAACATCTGGCTAGTGTAGTTGTGGTTGGTGGTAGCGATGAGTGGTCGCGCCAACTGGTTCCGAAAATTAAATATACGGCGCGGTTATTTTTACACCAACTGTTGTTGCAGTGGAAAATAAGTCGTAAGTGTAGTGGAGTTAGAATCGAATTAGACAACCTGTGCCGAGAAGCACATGCTTGAAATGGTAAGTTGGCAGACGTTCCTTTTTTCGTAAAGTATTTTTATCGGAATCTCTCCGTGGATTTGAGTCAAAATTGATACTAATATCTCTTTGTGAAAAAAGTTACAATACCGCAATCAAAACACCCAGAAAAAGAAACCGTGACACAGCAAAAACTTTTGTTTATTTTGTTTAATTTTCGCACACATTAACCGTTTCTGCTTTAATAAAACTTCATGTAAATTTAGATCTAAGTAGGTAAGCTGTTAAACTAATGTGGTTCACAATGGTCTGTAGTCTGCTCTAGAGCCTTACTTAACTGGCTAGAACTTAACTAATACTGGTACCAAGTACTGTTATAACATGGGTTTCCTATTTGTTTACAGCTTTCACTTTGTTATTACCTTACGTGTTTTGTTTTGTATTGAGCTAACAGTAAAGAGTATTAATACACAAATAGGTTTTTCATCGCTTTATCGGCAAGTTTTTGTGTTAACACTCTACTGATTTCATTAAAAAAAGTATACAATTAATTAGTCGGCCATGACTTTGAACTTTTGATAACTATATCAAAGCTCCTCAACGTCATTTCATTGTATATTCGATAGCGAGTGGAATGTTCGCTGTATGGTTTAGTCGAATTGAAAGCACAGTTAGCAAATAATTACGAAAACTGTGTTTTTATTTTTATTACTCTAATGATTTATTGTGAAACTTTTGTTTTAGTTAGTTAGGTAGTTTTTTTTAAATCTAATAATTGTGAATAAATAAAAAACCCATCTTATAATAATTGATTAGATGAGAAAAGAAAACCTGAGATGTAAAAAAGATTTTGGAAATACGTTTCTCTTTCGCGATCAGTGCTGCCGTGAACCATATCATATAAATCCTTAAACGAAAAATAACTAGCAAAAATAAAACAGTAGAATATAATAGAATTGTACACTCTATTGTACACCAAAATACAGGATATAATAATACAGGAAGTAATATGAACAACGGAGCACAAATAGAGGCGGCCTTATCGCTAAAAGCGATCTCTTCTAGACAATATCGGGGATGGACATAATGTACCATTCCAACTACAATTTAAGGCAGTACCTAATACATATTTAATATGCACATTTAAGGCAGTACCTAATATATATTTAATATGCACATTTTTAATATCTGTCACGTAAAATTTCCAAAATCGATTGGTACTAAATATCATCATCATCATATCAGCCCTTTAATGTAGCCACTGTAGGGGCACAAGCCTTCCATAATAAGAATATAGCGAGAATACCCACCACGCTGGCCCAGTGCGGATTGATGGGTAACGACTGCAAATGAAGCCAGGCGTAGTATACAGGCGTAGTATACCTAACCTAACCAACGGCTTAACGTGCCTTCCGAAGCACGGAGGAACTCGAGATAATAAATTTTTGGTCACCCATCCGATGACCCGTCTTAGCAAACATTTCTCAGTTTACGCAATCGCAGGCCAACCGCGCCAAACCACTGCGCTATCGAGTCTCTTCGGTAAATATTAGTTTTTAATGCTTGCTTGATACGAGAAATTCATAGGTGTAATCTAGAGCTAGAACGCGAGTGTTTTTGAGTGGATCTGAAGAAAAAATGCCGATACAGACCTATTTACGCAGATTTTGTTTTAGTAGGTAAGGTATTAAGAAGTTGCAGACCTTGACTAAAAATGCATATTGTGCGGTAAAACAAACTTTACCCTACCTAGACTATAATCCTGTATCACACATACTTGCAGCATCTCAGAGACGATCGATCATACCCCCGAATACTGAAACGGTACTCGAATTTTGAGCACTGCTTAGGGATAATATTAAGTGGACAATGCTTGTCAGATTTTGTATGGAAAAAAGTCAGTTTTGAAAGTTTTAAAGTTAAGCAGGACTCAAACTTTGAGTAGCGTTTCAGTATACAGGGGTCTGCCTATTTAACATTATACAGCAGATCGCCAACAGATCGCCAGCAGATCAAGTTTGGACATCCTTGCCCGCCTAGCATGACTACCGAAGAAATACGATATGATAGAGCCGAGCCGAATATCGCTTTGAACTGTCAAAACTCCATACATTTTTGACAGTTCAAAGCGACAAATGGCTATATCACATCGTGTATCGTTGGTCATGCTAGCCGGGCTGGTGTGATGTATACTAATATATTGTGTAAAAGGGATGCACCGCCTTAAGTTCTTTTACAAAAGTTTCTCTATTCATCTCTAACTCGCTGCACCAACTTATTAAATAGACATAACCAATTGAATAGTTGTCGATCTATTTTTTTTTGGTTTCTGTTAATTGCTGGCTAGAATTTAGTCCAGTTACTTAGGTAATTATGTTACCCAGGTTGCAGTAATTGGTAGTAATAACTAGAAGACAACAATTTACTATGACAATGTAAGTATGTACGGTTCTTTTTGCAAGATGTTATTGGTATGTTTCGTATTGATTGTTGACGTACTCGTTATAGAAGGGACATCACTTCGTTCAGAATACGTCATGGTCTACCACTAGACCTATTGGTGACGATTTGCCTCGTGATATGGAGATAAAACGTATGGGATTTACAATATTATGCCAATCCCATGTCAAGCAATGCAACGGTCTAGTAGGCATGTTGGGCAAAATTAATAATGCAAGTCCAGATGTTATGTGTAGTTATTATGCAAACTTAAAGGTCAGTGTAATATTGTTGCAGAATACAATAGGCTTCAAGCAACTGAACTCTAGTACATTGATCACAGTGCGCAGGCTATTTTATTGTAACCAATGTATATTACATACCTATTGTTTGGAAGACAATAACATATGCCGGCGTTTTAAAAATAAAACCGGTGAAAAATTATTTTGTCGCCTCGAATACCTAAACATTACGTAGTTGATATGAGTCATAAGTCATAAATTGCCTATAACGTGTTAGGCAGCAAAAGAACCGGTAACCATGACATAATAATCATGTATTTATTTAACATTTTAGTTACAATTTTACCATGTCTTTCAGATGTTCGTGTATTTTCTAATTAGGGCAACATTTATTGCAGTGACTTTTAGGGTCATAATGTTAATTTATTTACTACCTATAGACTATCACAATTAAATTATACAATTATTAGCATGTTACCACAGTAGCTGTCATATATTTGATAGCCCACATTAGACCCGCCGCCGGTTCTCTATAACAAAATATGCGGTAATATTATTGTGTTATAACTGAGAACATATTTTGGCGACGAAATAAAAATATGATATAAAATTATATCCTAATAGGTGTAATATGCCGTGCCATCATTTATATTATAGCTCCGTCCGTCTGATGGGCTTAATACGCGTGATAGAACGACGATTAGTACATAAAGTACCGTGAAATGAGCTCTATAGAGCTTTTTCATATGAAAATAACCTGCCTAATTTGCTTCCGACATCCTTATTTTAGATGCACTTGAGCGACAAATGGTTTTAAAGTCCCTTCCTTAATTTATTGCTAGCTTTTTAATTATTGTGGTCTCCATGACATTTCGAGGCCGCACTGTGACCACCATACACTCGAAATAAGTTGAAAAAATAAAACAATATTATTGATGTGTGAATCCTGCCTGGCTAGCATGACCACCGAAACACCATAAGATATGATATAGGTGTACTTAGCCATTTATCGCGTTGAACAGTAAAAAATCATTGGATTTTAACACTTTAAGCTTTAATTGAATATACCTATAAGACTTTAGATCATAAAGATATAGCCATTTATCGCTTTGGACTGTCAAAAATCCAATAATTTTTGTAAGTTCAACGCGTTAAATGGCTATAAATAAGGAGTTAGGTACTCTAAAATTCGTTCGTAAATTCACACTTTATACAACAAAATGAATTAAAAAAATTGAACTTAAATAAAGCCAAAAGTGTCTATTCCAATATGTCATCGTCGATATAACGGGGAGATGCTTAGCGTGTATCATTTGTTAATTTTGTTATCACAGACCTTGAACTGTTTTGGAGTGTTGTTTGAACAGCGGTTCAGACCACACGATAGCCGCGTGGATGATTTTAAGGCCTATTTACGCTCATATATCGGCTACGATTGGCTTTATCATATCGTGTTTCGGCGGTCATGCTAGCCGGGTTGGCATAGACTAAATCACAATCTAGCTCTACCTACCTGTGTTCGTAATTTCATCAAAATCCATTCACTCAAAGAAGCGTGATGGAACAAACATTAATTCTAACTTTCGCTTTTGTAATGCTTAAGTAGGATTGATAAATCCTATTGTTAAAACGAGAAAGTGCCTTGAATGTGAAATTATGCCGGCGAAGCTACCTTAAAGGTTTTAGCTTAACCTAACTTATTTTTACATACATAAATAAACCACGCCCTTCTACCCCTTAAGGAGTAAGCGGTGGTGTTTTAACACTCGCGTTTCGGTTTCACCAGCTTATAAAAGTTGCCGGTGAATAGGCTTAATTGCTCTCTATTACGAAGCTGGCGAAATGCGTGTATAATTCCATCCGCCTGCCCCTTAGGGGATAAACATTAATTAAGACACGATCGTCTTGTTAGCATTAGCAGCAAATTGCTCGAGTAGTGGGTGCTTTATGGTTAGGAATGCCATAAAACCAATAGAATAAAGTGATTTGTGATTTCTATTGGTTCTCCTCAAACACATTCGCCGTAACGCATCCTCGCTGTTCTGGTGGAAAAGCACCCTAAGCGCCTTCCCGACTTCATCTACCCTATGGTGAAATAACACCCACGTTTAGCCAGTTATACTTGTTATACTGGTACCAAGTACTGTTATAACATGGGTTTCCTATTTGTTTACAGCTTTCACTTTGTTATTACCTTACGTGTTTTGTTTTGTATTGAGCTAACAGTAAAGAGTATTAATACACAAATAGGTTTTTCATCGCTTTATCGGCAAGTTTTTGTGTTAACACTCTACTGATTTCATTAAAAAAAGTATACAATTAATTAGTCGGCCATGACTTTGAACTTTTGATAACTATATCAAAGCTCCTCAACGTCATTTCATTGTATATTCGATAGCGAGTGGAATGTTCGCTGTATGGTTTAGTCGAATTGAAAGCACAGTTAGCAAATAATTACGAAAACTGTGTTTTTATTTTTATTACTCTAATGATTTATTGTGAAACTTTTGTTTTAGTTAGTTAGGTAGTTTTTTTTAAATCTAATAATTGTGAATAAATAAAAAACCCATCTTATAATAATTGATTAGATGAGAAAAGAAAACCTGAGATGTAAAAAAGATTTTGGAAATACGTTTCTCTTTCGCGATCAGTGCTGCCGTGAACCATATCATATAAATCCTTAAACGAAAAATAACTAGCAAAAATAAAACAGTAGAATATAATAGAATTGTACACTCTATTGTACACCAAAATACAGGATATAATAATACAGGAAGTAATATGAACAACGGAGCACAAATAGAGGCGGCCTTATCGCTAAAAGCGATCTCTTCTAGACAATATCGGGGATGGACATAATGTACCATTCCAACTACAATTTAAGGCAGTACCTAATACATATTTAATATGCACATTTAAGGCAGTACCTAATATATATTTAATATGCACATTTTTAATATCTGTCACGTAAAATTTCCAAAATCGATTGGTACTAAATATCATCATCATCATATCAGCCCTTTAATGTAGCCACTGTAGGGGCACAAGCCTTCCATAATAAGAATATAGCGAGAATACCCACCACGCTGGCCCAGTGCGGATTGATGGGTAACGACTGCAAATGAAGCCAGGCGTAGTATACAGGCGTAGTATACCTAACCTAACCAACGGCTTAACGTGCCTTCCGAAGCACGGAGGAACTCGAGATAATAAATTTTTGGTCACCCATCCGATGACCCGTCTTAGCAAACATTTCTCAGTTTACGCAATCGCAGGCCAACCGCGCCAAACCACTGCGCTATCGAGTCTCTTCGGTAAATATTAGTTTTTAATGCTTGCTTGATACGAGAAATTCATAGGTGTAATCTAGAGCTAGAACGCGAGTGTTTTTGAGTGGATCTGAAGAAAAAATGCCGATACAGACCTATTTACGCAGATTTTGTTTTAGTAGGTAAGGTATTAAGAAGTTGCAGACCTTGACTAAAAATGCATATTGTGCGGTAAAACAAACTTTACCCTACCTAGACTATAATCCTGTATCACACATACTTGCAGCATCTCAGAGACGATCGATCATACCCCCGAATACTGAAACGGTACTCGAATTTTGAGCACTGCTTAGGGATAATATTAAGTGGACAATGCTTGTCAGATTTTGTATGGAAAAAAGTCAGTTTTGAAAGTTTTAAAGTTAAGCAGGACTCAAACTTTGAGTAGCGTTTCAGTATACAGGGGTCTGCCTATTTAACATTATACAGCAGATCGCCAACAGATCGCCAGCAGATCAAGTTTGGACATCCTTGCCCGCCTAGCATGACTACCGAAGAAATACGATATGATAGAGCCGAGCCGAATATCGCTTTGAACTGTCAAAACTCCATACATTTTTGACAGTTCAAAGCGACAAATGGCTATATCACATCGTGTATCGTTGGTCATGCTAGCCGGGCTGGTGTGATGTATACTAATATATTGTGTAAAAGGGATGCACCGCCTTAAGTTCTTTTACAAAAGTTTCTCTATTCATCTCTAACTCGCTGCACCAACTTATTAAATAGACATAACCAATTGAATAGTTGTCGATCTATTTTTTTTTGGTTTCTGTTAATTGCTGGCTAGAATTTAGTCCAGTTACTTAGGTAATTATGTTACCCAGGTTGCAGTAATTGGTAGTAATAACTAGAAGACAACAATTTACTATGACAATGTAAGTATGTACGGTTCTTTTTGCAAGATGTTATTGGTATGTTTCGTATTGATTGTTGACGTACTCGTTATAGAAGGGACATCACTTCGTTCAGAATACGTCATGGTCTACCACTAGACCTATTGGTGACGATTTGCCTCGTGATATGGAGATAAAACGTATGGGATTTACAATATTATGCCAATCCCATGTCAAGCAATGCAACGGTCTAGTAGGCATGTTGGGCAAAATTAATAATGCAAGTCCAGATGTTATGTGTAGTTATTATGCAAACTTAAAGGTCAGTGTAATATTGTTGCAGAATACAATAGGCTTCAAGCAACTGAACTCTAGTACATTGATCACAGTGCGCAGGCTATTTTATTGTAACCAATGTATATTACATACCTATTGTTTGGAAGACAATAACATATGCCGGCGTTTTAAAAATAAAACCGGTGAAAAATTATTTTGTCGCCTCGAATACCTAAACATTACGTAGTTGATATGAGTCATAAGTCATAAATTGCCTATAACGTGTTAGGCAGCAAAAGAACCGGTAACCATGACATAATAATCATGTATTTATTTAACATTTTAGTTACAATTTTACCATGTCTTTCAGATGTTCGTGTATTTTCTAATTAGGGCAACATTTATTGCAGTGACTTTTAGGGTCATAATGTTAATTTATTTACTACCTATAGACTATCACAATTAAATTATACAATTATTAGCATGTTACCACAGTAGCTGTCATATATTTGATAGCCCACATTAGACCCGCCGCCGGTTCTCTATAACAAAATATGCGGTAATATTATTGTGTTATAACTGAGAACATATTTTGGCGACGAAATAAAAATATGATATAAAATTATATCCTAATAGGTGTAATATGCCGTGCCATCATTTATATTATAGCTCCGTCCGTCTGATGGGCTTAATACGCGTGATAGAACGACGATTAGTACATAAAGTACCGTGAAATGAGCTCTATAGAGCTTTTTCATATGAAAATAACCTGCCTAATTTGCTTCCGACATCCTTATTTTAGATGCACTTGAGCGACAAATGGTTTTAAAGTCCCTTCCTTAATTTATTGCTAGCTTTTTAATTATTGTGGTCTCCATGACATTTCGAGGCCGCACTGTGACCACCATACACTCGAAATAAGTTGAAAAAATAAAACAATATTATTGATGTGTGAATCCTGCCTGGCTAGCATGACCACCGAAACACCATAAGATATGATATAGGTGTACTTAGCCATTTATCGCGTTGAACAGTAAAAAATCATTGGATTTTAACACTTTAAGCTTTAATTGAATATACCTATAAGACTTTAGATCATAAAGATATAGCCATTTATCGCTTTGGACTGTCAAAAATCCAATAATTTTTGTAAGTTCAACGCGTTAAATGGCTATAAATAAGGAGTTAGGTACTCTAAAATTCGTTCGTAAATTCACACTTTATACAACAAAATGAATTAAAAAAATTGAACTTAAATAAAGCCAAAAGTGTCTATTCCAATATGTCATCGTCGATATAACGGGGAGATGCTTAGCGTGTATCATTTGTTAATTTTGTTATCACAGACCTTGAACTGTTTTGGAGTGTTGTTTGAACAGCGGTTCAGACCACACGATAGCCGCGTGGATGATTTTAAGGCCTATTTACGCTCATATATCGGCTACGATTGGCTTTATCATATCGTGTTTCGGCGGTCATGCTAGCCGGGTTGGCATAGACTAAATCACAATCTAGCTCTACCTACCTGTGTTCGTAATTTCATCAAAATCCATTCACTCAAAGAAGCGTGATGGAACAAACATTAATTCTAACTTTCGCTTTTGTAATGCTTAAGTAGGATTGATAAATCCTATTGTTAAAACGAGAAAGTGCCTTGAATGTGAAATTATGCCGGCGAAGCTACCTTAAAGGTTTTAGCTTAACCTAACTTATTTTTACATACATAAATAAACCACGCCCTTCTACCCCTTAAGGAGTAAGCGGTGGTGTTTTAACACTCGCGTTTCGGTTTCACCAGCTTATAAAAGTTGCCGGTGAATAGGCTTAATTGCTCTCTATTACGAAGCTGGCGAAATGCGTGTATAATTCCATCCGCCTGCCCCTTAGGGGATAAACATTAATTAAGACACGATCGTCTTGTTAGCATTAGCAGCAAATTGCTCGAGTAGTGGGTGCTTTATGGTTAGGAATGCCATAAAACCAATAGAATAAAGTGATTTGTGATTTCTATTGGTTCTCCTCAAACACATTCGCCGTAACGCATCCTCGCTGTTCTGGTGGAAAAGCACCCTAAGCGCCTTCCCGACTTCATCTACCCTATGGTGAAATAACACCCACGTTTAGCCAGTTATACTTGTTCTATTGGTAGGTATCTATCGGGCACGGAGTTTTGTTTACATGATAATTGATACATACCCTATATGCCCGAAGGGGTAGTGAATGAAACACCCACTTTTCGAAGTTAGGTCCCAAGTAATATGGTGGCGAGCCTATTGCCATGTATCGGGCACAGAAATCGCAGTATATCGCTAGGTAATATAAGATGAATATGCTTCTGCCCATTACTCATCGCTGTGTTGTTTATTCTTAGTCGCCTTGACGACACCCACTGGAGAAATGGGGGTGGTGACAAATGTATTCTGCTCTGCCGTCACCACACGGCAGTGTTTGGCATATTTTAACCGACGAAAAACGGAAGAGGTTACTTAATTCGTACCTGTACCATGTTTTTTTTATTTACAGTTTCATAGTCTTGTTTGATTAAGTATAATTTATTTCCTTATTATAGTTGAAATAAGTACGCACATACACATTAGAGTGTTTAGTTTGTTTGTCCATGGAACTAAGAGAACCTCAAGTGTCACTCGCTTACTCCCTTGGCCGAGATCGTAAAGTATTTCCTTATCTTTTGGGTATAGTTAACGTTTTTGAGCTCTACATCGAATAAATTCAGGCTCAAAAGCAATTATTATTTTGATTTTGAATTGAAAATCATATAAATGTTAGAAAAATTATCACAATGAAAATTGTGGTTAGAAAAAGTTCGAAAAAATATAGTCTTGCTGCGGGAACCGAACCCACATCCTCCGCATTCCTGGGGTACATGCCTATACCACTCGGCCAACCAAGACGAATGCAGAGGGCGCGGTTCGATTCAATTATAGTTTTTCGAACTCTTTTTAAGCACAATTTTCTTTGCTGAAAATCAGTTATAAAATTCACAGGTACAAAAACGGTATCGAAATTCGGAGTTAAACTTTTTGACAGTTCAGATTCTTACTGCATCAGAAATAAAGCAGAGGTAAACATGTCGATGGTGTTTAATATTCTAAAGCTACACCTAGCTAAATACAATGTCCAATAATACCCAGTATTGTTAATTCTGCGAACCCAACATCCATCACTCGTAAGTATTGTTAAGTACCTGTGGTGAAGTATAAAAACTTCTTCAAGTTGTGGTTTGAGAGTGATATCGCATTTTTTTCAACTGATTCATAATTCTCTTTCCTATGGCTCCATATTCCAAATATTTCACATGACGTAAGAACCAAGGATTTTCAAGAGTGTTGTTGCCGGCAAGACAGAATACAATAAATTGTCACAAGCCCTAGCAATATACTGGATTTAAGTGCCCGATAAATTGGCGAATCGTGGGTGATTGATAACTCACTTCTGCCTCCCCTTCCGAGACATTAAGGCATAATTTATGTATGCATGTATATTTCTTAAGCTTCACCATTCTTTATTTCATTTTAGGATTAATTTGTGCTTGCTCGTGTTTAAGAATCAATAAAACAGCTAAGGATTGTTTGTCTACAATGTTTTAACGTGACGCCACTCAGGGCCTGATTTATGGCATGAAACAAAGGGTCGTTTTGTGTGGCAAATAGTTGCTGTACCAACTAACTGCCTAGTTCGCAGCTGGGACTTTTAGAAGTTTGTTTATGATCGGTTGCCATGAGCAACTATTAAGTCATCGGCAATCTGTATCGAGTGTACATACGGTCACCAACTCAAATATGTCTGTGGACAGCCCTGCAGAAATATCTGATTATCCACCGAAGGCCCTCATTAATGATAAAATGATGATATAACTTTCAATGTAAAGCCAACATCTAAATACATATAGCGAAATCAATTATTACAGAAAAAACTTAGGAATAAAATCTAAGCGTTTTGTAATAGAAGCATTGATGGATTTCATTAACTGCATTAAATCATAAAGCGTCGTTTTCCTTGTAACATATTGTTGAATTATTAAACTTGATGTGTAGTAGTAAACTATGTTCATATACCTTACGATGTATTTAGTTTTTTTATTCAATAAAATATGTCAATAAACATTGACAGTAAAATTAAAGCTTTTATAACAACCGTGCTGGTTATCTCAAACTGTGTGGACAAATTTCTTGCACGTTCTTCTCAGAACAAGGCCTCTTGGTTATTTACCTACGGATACGGCTTGGCTCATCATGTTTATAAAATTTGGCGCTTTTGGCGCGTTTCTACATATTTAACGTAGGTATACCCGTGTGTGGCTAAGGCGGCTCTCACAGAGTCTGTGTCTCAAGGAGCCCCGTACACCTACACTTGGGTCACAAGTGACTAGCGCTGCTTCTAACTTTCCTCTGTGCCACACTACATGAACCCGGCACTTGCACGGTGAATTCATGGAAAGCTGTTTCTCTTTTATTTTATTTTTTTTTGGCACGGTCAGTCAATCTGCCGAAAGACGCCCACTGTTGGGCATAGGCCTCCCCCAAAGATCTCCAAACGATCCTGCGCTGCCAGCATCCATGAATCCATGGAGAGCTAAGAGTCTCTCTTTTATTTTTTTGTTCTTGAACATGAGACATAAATTCTATACTTCCTAAGGAGAATTTTTCACCAGTCCGTTGTATGCCTGAAGGTGGTTAGTTTACCTACAGGTAAGGTGACCCAACAAGAGACTGAAAGCCCTTGAAATAGCGATATCGTGACGAAGGCCACGATTAAATCGGCATGAGCGATTAACCTTGGGTTAGGTGAATAAATTACTTCTATAGAAAACCGCTCTCATATAAGTATGCATAGTACAGTCAGCTAAATTATAATGAGTGTGTGTAAAGTGACAGAGATCGATTTTATTATGTCGATACATTCAATGCATGTGTTCAAAGTTCAATTATCATCACCCGGAAAACTGACTTATGTACGGTGTGGAGAGTTGGCATTTAAGCGTTTTGTAATAATTATGTGAGGACTGAGTATAGATTCATTAATTGAGTTACTACGGTATCTTGATTAATGTAGGTATATTGTGTTGTGACGGCAGAGCAGAATACAAAATACAGGAAGTGTCTCAATTCCCTATCCCTAACGGTTGTCGTACAAGGCGGCAAAGGGTTATACAAAATTATAACGAGGAGTAGGGCATACTATGGGCAGCAGCGTACCTGGCTCACCATCTAAGTAGCCAATTACTGCGATTAAAGTTCCCAGGGAATGAATAAGCTAGCGAAACGCGGGTGTTAAAACTTCCTACCCCTTAGGGGAGAAAGGCTTAGAGGAAAATGACAATTCAAAGCCGAGGCTATGGTCTAGCTAGATTAAGTATATACTCATTAGAGTTAATAGACGTCTTCGAGTGCGGCAGTTAGCAATACATTGCGACTTCTACATGCCTGTTAGTGGGTGTTAATTCACCTCTACCTAGCTGCTTACCTCCTTCGGGGCTAAGTAAGTGTGATTTATGTATGTATGTTTACCGGAGTTTAGGGGCTCTCTTGAAGTGATTTGTATAGTTTTTGCTCAGCGAAACTTGCTGCGGACTGTATTCACAATAAGATAATTCGTACTAAGTGTTATAGCAAACTCGACGTGTCGAACGACGATGGCGTGGTATCCAATCGGCGAGCTTTATTACTTAATTCCAACAATAATTGTGTTTGTGATATGTTATTACGCTCAATTACGAGTCAATGGGATTGGACCGCTGGAAATCCATTGTTCCTGATGATCACTTGTGGTCTGTCTGATCCCTATTTATAGGTCAGTAATTAGGTACATGACAATAGCAAAAACTCTTGATTATATCTTGATCTACACAGTTTTTTTCTATCGCTCTATCTATCACGCTTGTTACTTGTCCGTACTGAGATTTTCGTTTCACAGAGCAATTGAGCCGTCCTCGGAAACTGCTAACTCTTCTTACGGTTCTAAGGTAGAAGAAAATTAGAAATGTAGCAAAAGATGTCATGAAAATCGACTTCCTAGTTTAGGTGTGAAAACGTAACGAAGCAATCGCATAACTATTATTAATTACTCGGCCCCAACTTATCCCAAGGGTGTCGTAAAATTCGACTGAGGGAAATTGCACGGATGTAAACGAAAAATCACATTGAGGCACCCGAATAGTGGAGGGCAAACCATCAACAGTCATACCTAAAGAGGGTTGGTATCAGACAGACGGCCGGCAGGTGGCCGGGAGTAAAACGGTAAAACCTAAGCCAAAACCTTGAGCAGTATGGATTGGAATGTTGTTATCCCTCTCCGTTCATCGTTCTTTTAACATGAGATACTTTTCATCACTTTTCAATACATTAATTAATTAGCGAGAGTTTTTCTCATGCAGCCGGGATCAACGGCTTAAAGTGCCTTACGGAACCCAGGTCTTTGGTTACTTATATATCCAATGATAGGCGACCATTGCTTATTTCACGCAATCTTTTTGAAGTTGAACTGAAGTTTTACATTGCTTAATCCTCCCTGCCCGTCTCCACCACCAGATGACCAGGCGCGGCGAGGGCTTTCACTCTTATGTTGTTGATATTCCACCTATCCGTACAAAGCGATTTGCTTCCGCTTTAATAATGCGAACAGCTAAGGAGTGGAACTCTTTGCCGCGGTCTGTTTTCCTGGATCAGTATATTCTGGACATCTTCAAGGCCAGAGTGAACACGCATCTTCTATGCGAACGTGTACCACCTTAGGCCACATCATCGTCTTCCATCAGGAATGATTGTGGACAAACGTTCTACCTATTTAACCTTAAAAAAATCTCAGGCCGCTAACCACTGCGCTATCTAGCTCATATCATAAGCCTGTTCAGCAGCAACAGTTTACTCGATGAGCAAAGAGAAGTGCCTACTTCGCATTTTACTACGGTTGTTACTTATAGATTGCCATGCCAGAATGGATTCCAAACGACATACCCGTCTATGCCAGCTAAGGTAATTGCATAGGTTAGGTACGCGCCTTGCATGCCAATTGTGAATGCGAGCTACTAACAGTTGTAGTTAAAGCGGTAACAGCCATTACGGTTGATGAAAAGGAAATTACATGTCTGCTTCTGGGCCAAGGAATCGTATGGTACACGGTGGTTATTAACTTCTTATAGCGAGAGATTGGATTAGTAAAAATTGGATTGGTGACTTTTTTTTATTAACATCTACATTCGATTTTTCCACCGGCACCGGAGAAATAGGTTTAACACATTCCACCGGTTTCTATTATACAATAGCACAATTTTCTAACATTGTAATCACAAAACTTGTGTGTACAAAATTTATACCCAATTATGCAGGTTAACCTTTTCAGAACATTGACCCTGAAAATGTAAAGGAAAATTATTCTTAAAACCCCCTAGTGATAACACGGTTAAGGAAGATCATTAATTTAATAATTTCGCTAAACGATAAGCAAACAATGCGGTTTCGCAATGCAACAGTTTTGACATGACGTGTGATGCCCACACTGTTTTAACAGGCTTTCGACATAGGAACTTTTTTGACAGGCTGTTAGCCGAGTAGCCTTTACAGCATCTGCCTGTTCTTTTTTTGTTCCTCAGCTCACGCCTCATCATCATCACCGGCCCTTTTTAGTGTCCCCACTCCTGGGGCACGGGTCTTTCTATGGATGGAAGTAGGTATATAGGGAGATTGGGTCATAACCCACCACGCTGGTATTAACGACTGCAGATGCAGCCGGGACCAACGGCTTAACGTGTCTTCCGAAGCACGGTGGAACTCGAGATAAGCAATTTTTGATTACCTATCCAATGACCAGCCTTAGCGACCATTGCTTGGTTACGCAATCGAAGACCAAGCGCGCTATGCCTCTGCGCTAGCGAGCTCTACAAGTCTTGCACCAGAGCATTCGCTGAAGTGTCTCACCAACTTGGACTAGCACGGGATGTGGACAAAATCTTCTCCACCACTTGACATCAGTGTACTAAACACTACTAAAGTAGGAGCTAGAGCAAGAGGAAATATTTTCTTCGCCACGAGGAGATTTTGTCCACGTCCCGTGCTACGGCGGGGGCTGCACGCATCTACGAAGAGACTCCCGAAACCGAACAGACTCGCACTACGCAACGTGCGCTACGAATTGGTGCATAGAAAAGCTGTGCATCCGGAGCAGCAGCAAAATAAAATTGACTAAAAATGAGTGTTTCAAAATACGATAGCTATGTTAATTTGTGTTTTTACATACATACATACATAAATCACGCCTATATCCCCTAAGGGGTAGGCAGAGGTGAATTAACACCCACTTATCGCCAATTTTGCTAGGTCCCATGTAATAGGTGGCGAGCCTATTGCCATCTATCGGGCACATCAATCGCAGTATTTTGCTAGATGGTACAAGAGGAATGCTGCTGCCCATTACTCATTGCTGTCTTTACCCTTAGTCGCCTTGTACGACACCGACGGGAGAGATGGGGGTGGTGACAATGTCGTATTCTACTCTGCCGTCACCACACGGCTGTGTGTTTTTATACATCGAATAAAATCGATCTTAACTCTAAAATAATTTTATATTCGTAAAAATATTCAATGTCCATAGACAAATTTAATAAGCATAATAACTTAGGAGTGTTTTGCGCGTTTCTGAGGTGATAGTCAGATTTTTTTTCATAAATTCAAAAATTGTTTTAGAGTGGATTTTGTGCAATGAAAGTGGGCTTATTTTGATGCATAAGGATCTGTGTAGACGTTCAATTATGAAGAATTATTGAAAAGAAGTCTCGTGATGTGTTTGTTGTTGAGAATGTTTGAATGCCGCCTTGGTCGAATGCCCAGATCGCTGGGTATTGGCCAAGAGGTTCCGGGTTTGAATCCTGGTAGGGGCAAATTTTGTGATTTGTTCCCGGGTCATGGTAGTGTTTATGTTTATTTAGTATATTTTCAACATTTATTTACAAATTTATTATTAAAAAAATATGTCCGTGAGCTAGTTTCCATAACACAAGTGCTTTGCTTAGGCTACTTACTTTGGGCTAGATGATAGGTGTAAGTGTAAAAAAAAAATGTTATAGTGATTTTCACCACCTCATCAGTCGCCATCATGAACTCTGTTGCCATTAAATTTGCTTCGATCACTCCCTAGATGCGTTAAAATGTGTGACACCCCTGTTTTAACGTAAAATTAATTTCATTTTTATTCATTTCACACACATGAATATAGACTAAATATACTGAAGACATGGCTGTATGGGACCCTATGCTTTCCTGCCTGTGCCTCTTAATTGAATAAAATCTCCCTGAATTAAAGGTAAAACAATAAAGTTGACGTGGTATCATTTGCTTGCATTACTACCAACATGACGGCATAGGAACTATAAGATGAAACGCACTCTAACAATTATTATATTAAAATTAAATAATTTTATTGTAGCTTTTGCGATTACACAAATTTTAATATCTTTTTCACCTATAGTATAATTCGTTATGTAGAAATTATATAGGTCATGGTGCTCTTTTTAAACACAGTGGTCATTTAGTAAAATATAACAAAACATTATTAAATTAATAATGCATTTTGCAGTTTAAGTCTGATTTATCCTAAGCAATTGGAATTTGGATTAAACGAAGCATATTCTCATAACAATGTAAACAGAGACAAACATTTATTAAAAATAAATATTTGTTTACAACTTTGCTATCAATTAGCTGATAAAAACGTTTGCCAAACAAAGCTAAAGAGCTGATTTTGTCTTAAGGGACAAATGGGTCGTCCGTCGCGCTCAGTGCACTGTAAACACAAACTTATCTCTTAAAACAATGGACATAAAGACGTTACATTGTCACCTTCAACTATCTTACTGGAACATTAAATATGTAGTTAGCGAGTTAAGACTCTTCAACTATCTTACTGGAACCTTAAATATGTAGTAAGCGAGTTTGTTAAAACATAGGGGAATTAATTAATAGGGAAATTAATTTGAAGAGCTCGCTAGTGCAGTGGCATAGCGCGCATGGCCTGCGATTGCGTGAACTAAGCAATGTCGCTAAGGCCGGTATATAATTGGACGGGTGACCAAGAATTTATTATCTCGAGTTCCCTCCGTGCTTGTCCGTGTTAAGCCGTTGGTCCTGGCTGCATCTGCAGTCGTTAATACCCACCAACCCGCATGATGATGGCCCAATCTCCCTATATTCTTTTATCCATAGGGAAGGCCCGTGCCCCAGCAGTGGGGCATTAAAGGGCTGGTGATAATGATGAAGTAGGTACAAACTGGTTGCTTATCTGTGCATAGATCTATTGCTGGTGACCTCGTTGAAGAGAACAACGGCCGATTTGAATCTTCATTTAAATGCGATTCGAACGGCGTATGCTGCCAGACGTGACAATTTTAGGAAATAATTTTATGCAGTCACAGCACGTCAAGTTTCCACAATATTATCATTATGATAATCAACTTTTGGTTTTAAGTCTAAAGAGTTATAAGGTTGACCATCGAATTGAGATGTTTGATTGTTTTGTCCGTTGTCTGTACTAAGAATAAAGTTCTATTTGTTTTTTTTTGTACATGTATGTTAAAGTTAATCGAGACTAATATCACCTCGGATATTTCCACCAAAAGAATTGTAACCCGGATAGGGCTTGACTATCTTTCCCTGTATGTCAATTTATCAAATCCTGTCCATCCTAAGGTTGCCTGGTTGAAGACATCGCTCTTGTCGATAAGGCCGCCCATTGTACATTTTATAGTTAACACATTTTTGTCATATGTGTTATTTTAATGTGTGTAGATGTGTGCAATAATACAGCTATCATCAAGCTCAAAGTAATGACTTAGGACTTATTTTAGTTAGATAGGCACTAGGACGAAACAAGGCAATTTATCAATGTTAATTGTTTCAATTGATGTGAGAAAATGAATTTGAGCAGCTTCCTTGGAAACTAACACTTAATGATAATTAATTGATGTCTTCTATGCTGGACTGGGAGTGAACAAATAACGTAGAATAGGCCAGCCCCGACTCATC
The DNA here is from genome assembly GCA_963931975.1 of Cataclysta lemnata. Lineage (NCBI taxonomy): Eukaryota > Metazoa > Arthropoda > Insecta > Lepidoptera > Crambidae > Cataclysta > Cataclysta lemnata. Next base: position 15,498,757 of record OZ008342.1, read on the forward strand.
CCATGGGTATCGTAAAAGTCGACTAAGGGAAATTGCCCAGTGTAGACCAATAAGCACCTTGGGGCACCCGAATGGTGCAAGGCAAACCACCAACAACAGCATACCCAAAGAGGGTTGGTGTCAGGCAGGCGGCCGGCTGTAAAAGCTAAGCCAAAACTTTGAAATGTTGTCATTCCAATCACTCTCTCCGTTCATCGATCTCTCGACATGGTCCGTTCTGTCTCTTTTCTATACATTCATTCATCACTAGCACTTTACGGTGTGATGGATGATATGAATCAAAAGGGAGTGGATGGTTTGATGGCATCTGACCCATATGAATGGAAAAGGAAACATACTGCGCCGATCCCAGATAGACTGGGAACACGGCAGGGAGAAGAATTGATGTACCATTAGAAATTACTCCTTAGGTCTTTCGAACTATCTATACACTTAGTAGATTTTTTTTTACTTTTTAAATTTAAACACTTGTTTACTTATTCGAGTGTGATAACGTAAATAAGTACTTATTTTGCTAGAATAATAAAAATGCATGACATGCACATCTACACCCCCAATACCAATCTCTTCTGTGGGACAATTTCGGGTTATACCTCAACAATAATACCTATGATTCGTCATTCAGCAGTCTACACAATTCGAGTTCTCTAATGTAATACTCAAAACATCTCATAAATTACCTACAATTATGTACTCCAGAGCCCGGTTGCATCACCTTCTCTTTTCATGAAAGATCCTGATCCTTTTTCATGAAAGTGGCGTTAACATTTACTTGTCAATTAAATTTCCATGAAACTTTAATTACAAAGAAAAATAGTTGGGAGAAAATTTGAAAAATTATAGTCTTCATGCGAGAATCAAAATAATGTTTGTATGAATTTGGTGGTTTGAGAATAGGTCTTAGGGTAGTTTTTATACCCCTAGGTTATAAGGGCAAAACCACGTTTTCCGGTTCAGCTTTTAGTCTACAATAATCTTGATACGCGAACAATTTTAACCATATTTTTCTTATTAATAATTGCTCTAACATGTATACAAATAAAAATAAAAAGTTAAAAACTTCTCTGGTCAAGTCATTTATTCAATTACCATTTAAAGCTTTCAAATACAGATGTGCCACCCTATTAATTAACAACTAACGAAGTACTTGCTAGGTCGATTTGTTAGTTCCGCTTTTTCTGTGCGTTTTTTATAGTTGTGCGTTCCTAATTACAGCTTCTCGCATATCATGATATCGCCTATTCGTTAATGCAAACCTGATAACAAACAACTTGTCACCGTCCCATGAAATAACCGTAACTAAATTTAAGACATGGTAAGTGATTGCTGACTAGCGTTTCCGCTGTTTTCGCCTTTGAGTCGCAATTAAGTAACAATGCTTAATAATGCAATAAACATAGATTAGAAGAGCTAAAAATTGTTATATTGTGGTAATTGTTTTTCTGTCACAATAGCAATCCTTCATTTACTAATAAAATTATAAGTTCCTAATCACAGAACCGATTGAAAAGTATTCTTCTGTTCTCCTAATCAATCAAAATACTTAATATGAAACTATTTAACCATTGAAATTGAGTTTTTTCAGTTGTATAGAATGATTAAAATTATTTTCATTGAATTAGTTCTAAGCTCTCTAAAGGGCCTCGTAACGGTCAAGTGGCTTCGCGTCAAGTTCATTCAATATTTTATGTCAAACAAACCAAACAGACATAAAAAGATCTGTTTGACCTAGCAACAGAATGAAAATGAACGAGCTTGATGCGAAGCCGCTTGACCGTCTCGGAAGCCCATAAACTGCCGCACTCAAGAGACGTCTTCTTCTCCCTGCCCTGCTCCCAGTCTATCTGGGGTCGGCGCAGTATGTTTCCTCTTCCATTCATATCGGTCAGACGTCATCAAGCCATCCACTCCCTTTAGTTTCATATCATCCATCACACCGTAAAGGTGCAAGTGATGAATGAATGTATAGAAAAGAGATGGGATGGACCATGTCGAAAGACCGATGAACGGAGAGAGTGATTGGAATGACAACATTTCAATCCATACTGCTCAAGTTTTGGCATAGGTTTTACAGCCGGCCGCCTGCCTGACACCAACCCTCTTTGGGTATGCTGTTGTTGGTGGTTTGCCCTCCACTGTTCAGGTACCCCAAGGTGCTCATTGGTTTACACCGGGCAATCTCCCTTAGTCGACTTTTACGACACCCATGGGATGGGTCGGGGCTGGCTTATTCTCCGTTATTTTTTCGCTCCCAGGCCAGCATGGAAGACAAACGACATCTTTAACAATAATGAGTCACACCACCACCAACCTTTTAATGTCCCCTCTGCTGGGGCACGGGCCTTCCCTATGGATGATAGAGTATAGGGAGATTGGGCCATAACCCACCACGCTGGCCCAGTGCAGGTTGGAGGGTATTAACGACTGAAGATGCAGCCGGGACCAACGGCTTAACGGGCCTTCCGAAGCACGGAGGAACTCGAAATAATAAATTTTTGAAATAAAACAACTTCTACGGATTAGACTCGCGTATATTTAGATGTTTGGCATTATTATTTATCCCGACGTTTCGATCACTTTACAGCGGCCGTCACGGGTGACTGATAAATTTTTGGTCACCCATGCAATGACCAGTCTAAAAGAAGATTGCTTAGTTTAAGATCTTAGATGAAGAAAAGCTTTAACATAGTCAATATTGTACAGTCAACAGCACGTCGGGTCTGACTATACAAAACTGTAAAATTTTTCCTATCGAATGTCAATCGTAACTTTGTTGGCGTAAATCACTGATATTTTGACATATTGTGGTAACTATAGGCGTGTTGTTCTGTGTACCAGAGTAATTAATGTGAAAGTAATACAATTCTACTGTACTAGAACTAATAAGACATCAATGCATACCTAGTACCTACCTACTTCATTTGCATAAAATAAATTTCCCCTAAAAAATCCCCAAAAATTACCCAACTCGTTTATTACATACAAAAGAGACACAAATTAGAATTGCATTCGTACAACAGTAAATCTTACCTTCATACATGTAGAACACAATGTATCTGAGCACTTTTTAAATTGCGCCTCTTTTGTATTAAACGAGCTATGTGTACATAGAGGAAAGCCCTAGTAACTAATCGGCAAGCTCGTTGCTCGAAAAAACTCGTTGTTGACTTGAACACGCATTACTGTTAGGGTCATTTCACACCGAGACGCGACGCACTTATTAAGAGAGCGATACAAAATATACTTTTCATCCCACCATCTCGGAAAAGGCGTTTTTGTTCTTCGATATCTGAGTGCAAAAGCCGTTTTTATCCTCTAGAGGTTAAAGTAAATTTGAATTTAGAACATCGTGTGCAATGAGTTTGTGAATTCAAAACATCATTATACATATTTATTTCTACCTCCATGGTGCCGAAATTGTCATGCAACCTATTTTAATTTGTTAAAAACTCAGACTCGGAACCTTCTTGGTGTACTTTTTTTGTAATTTGCTTTGCGCGCGCCATTTTCTTTTCACGTCATAAATTTGTTAAAACCTAGGAGTTCCGTGACGGTCAATCAGCTTGGCGTCAGTCAATCTTGCTTTAAGCATTTTGATCGTCTACAACGCTTGCTGGATGCTTGAGTCAAGCATTTAAAAAGCTTTTTTGGTCTGTTTGATTTGTTTACGCTAGCAACGGAACAAAAACATACAGAAAATCAACGTGCTTGACTCAAGCTGATTGACCGTCTCGGAACTCCATTAGGGACGGTAATTTTTATTAGGGACTTACAGGTGTGTCTGGATGAATGTTGCGGGTGTGGCTGGGTGGATGGGTGGCTGTTGGAGGTGTGTCTGGGTGAATGGGTGTTTTGTTGGTGTGTCTGGGTGAATGGGTTTTTGTGGGTGTGTCTGAATGGATGGGTGAGTATTGTGGGTGTTTCTGGGTGATTGGGTGTTTCTGGGTGATTGGGTGTTTTTTTTTGGGTGTGATTAGGTGTTTTGTGGGTGTTTCTGGGTGATTGAGTGTTTTTTGGGTGTGCTTGGGTGTTTTGTAGGTGTTTCTGGGTGAATGGGTGTTTTGTGGGTGTTTCTGGGTTAATCGATGTTTTGTGGGTGGTTCTAGGTGAATGGGTGTTTTGTGGTTGTTTCTGGGTGAATGAGTGTTTTGTGTGTGTTTCTGGGTGAATGGGTGTTTTTTGGGTGTTTCTGGGTAAATGGGTGTTCTGTGGGTATTTCTGGGTGAATGGGTGTTTTGTGGGTTTTTCTGGGTGAATGGGTGTTTTGTGGGTGTTTCTGGGTGAATGGGTGTTTTTTGGGTGTGTCTGAGTGGATGGGTGTGAATGTTGTGGGTGTTTCTGGGTGGGTGTTGAGAGTGTGTTTGGGTTAATGGGAGGGTGTTGTGGAAGTTTCTGGGTGAAAACAGAAACTGTTGTGATTGTATTTTTTTTTGTATTTTGCATTTTCCTCGTTGGGGGGGATGAAAAGTTACGTGTTGCACTCGAGTGCAAAGATTTTTCACCTTGTGCTCTTTTGATTCCCTCGCTATCGCTCAGGATTCTAATTTTTGAATCACTCGCTACGCTCGTGATTCAATTTTAGAATCCTTCGCTAGCTCGGTCATCAAAATTGAGCACGCGGTTAAAAAACAACTTTGCACTCACGTACAACAAATAACTATTATTTACTACTCAACCATCCATGGCCGGCCTGGGATCGAAAAAATTTCCTACGTAGAATGTGTCTCATCCTATGGGTGTCGTAAAAGTCGACTAAGGGAGATTGCTCTGTGTAGACCAATAAGCACATTGGGGACCCGAATGGTGGAGGACAAACCATCAACAAAAGCATACCCAAAGAGGGTTGGTGTCAGGCAGGCGGCCGGTTGTAAAATCTAAGCAAAAACCTTGAGCAGTATGGATGGGAATGTTGTCCCACTCACTCTCTCCGTTCATCGGTCACTCGATGAGGTCCGTTCCGTTTCTTTTCTACACATTCATTCATTACTAGCACCTTTCCGGATAATATGAATCAAAAGGGAGTGGATGGATGATGACGTCTGACCGATATTAATGGAAAAGGAAAATCTGAGAAACACTGGGAACAGGGCAGGAAGAAGAAGAAGAAGATTTACTACTCACTAAGCGATACACGTTTTAGACGTTTTATTGCAAGAATTCGAAATTACCCCACGGCGGCGCGTTGCGTCGTCGCGTCGGTTCAAGCATCATCGCGTCACGTTGCGCACGATGTGAACTGACCTTTAGACCAGACGCACTTGGCCGGCTTATCTTTAGCTATTGCTTCATATACAGATAGTACGTTATCACCCGCATTCGATATTCGCCTGTTCGGGCGGCTGCTGGCGCGTGCGCGGCTATTAGTGCAAGTTCGTAACGAACCGTAAAAATGAATGAAAAGGAGAAAATCGAATTGAACCAATGCCAGGTTTGTTGCGTTCACTATGGGTTATTTATTTATTTTGTGTGCGAATAGTTCGGTTTTTCAATTAAATTGTCATATCAGTGACTGAAGTGATTTTGCATTGATTTGCGTATGCAAAAATGAATTAAAATGTTCGTTATAATGTTTTTCAAACAACAAATTGAACAATGGCATAATAAACAAACTGGTAATGGTATGGTACTGGTATTTCCTTTATAAAGTGTAAAGTATTATTTGTGGCGTTTTTTTCCTTTTTTTGGGGATAACAAACGGTTTAACAACATTGTTACTAATGATTTATCGATAAATAAATAAGTAGGTATTACTTTAGTTATCTGTTCGATTGACCTATACAATTGCCATGCTGACCTATTCTACAGGTTAATTTTTTCTATGTAATAATTTCTCTAACATTTTCAAAATATTCTAGTAAAAATCAAATATTACTTTTTTAGCTTATTTGTTACCTATCTCAAATAAACATTTTCTATAAACATCCCGAAACAATTTAAATAAGAAATATTTTTATCTTGTTTTTCTTAACTTTTGAGCTAATAATAAACAAAAAAATATATATTTTTCGTACCTACTCTACAGTTTAGAAGCATAAATACAGTTATACAATATCATATTTTATCCAATCTATATTCATACATACATACATACATAATTCACGCCTATATCCTAAATCTATATTCAGATAGATAAAAAGAAAAGTAGGCCATAGCAACAATGGTATTAAGGTGTAATTTGCCAAAAACAGATCAGTACACAAAATATGTGCGAAAATAATAACAAAATCACGCTTCAAAGGTGGCATGTTTTTCGATAACATAGAGTCACAAACTGTTACAGATATCTTCTATCACGATAGTTTATTCTGATAATGCCTACTTAGATCAAAAGCCACCAGAAAGCGAGATGTGAATGTTATTGGAAATGCTAGGGCAAAATACAATATTTATTCTTCACTTGTTATAAGTTTTTATAGGAAATTTCCCCGGATTGCGCGTGTTAAATAATCCAATATAAAACCCAATTTTTCCTATGTATTTTCAGTATTATAACGATCTATTAAATTATATTGTAAATTTGAACCGTCTTATTTCCTAATATGTCGTTTAATGTGAAACTGATATCAATTTATCAGTTACACTGTACCTGCTATCGCTTACCATACGCCTTACACCATGAATATTAACTTAATTTACTAAAACGATATTTTCCTGTTGCATAAACAATAGTAACTCAGTGCAATGCCCATCATAATAATAATTACTAGCAAGAGATGCGAGTAAGCAAAATAATGATTTTCAGTTTTGAGAGCTAATTTAAATTACGTGTGGCATTAAGATAATTTACACATATTTATTCATATGATTAAATTGAGCAATTATATTTATTTTATATCAATTTCCTATTTAAAATTTTCTTTCTATCATTTGAATTTAGTACGAATGGATACACATGGTTAATCTATGTGTTTGCGTTTGTATACCTTGCTCTAAAAACACGGCTTATCTATGAGTAGCTCTTACTAGCTATTTTCCAAATTTGGCTAGGCAGAATCGATCTTTCGACAGTAAATAAATATTCATTAAAAAAATGTTCATTCAAACTTAAAGTAGGTATCCATTACATTCACATTTCACTCATTAATCGTCAAGGAAATGGTGTGTGTCGAAGTTAATTCTTCTTCTTCCTGCATTGTTCCCAGTCTATCTGGGGTCGGCGCAGTATGTTTCCTCTTCCATTCATATGTCAGACGTCATCAAGCCATCCACTCCCTTTTGATTCATATCATCCATCCCACCGTAAAGGTGCTAGTGATGAATGAATGTATAGAAAAGAGACGGAACGGACCATGTCGAGAGACCCATGAACGGAGAGAGTGATTAGAATGACAACATTCCAATCCATACTGCTCAAGGTTTTGGCTTAGGTTTTACAGCCGGCCGCCTGCCTGACACCAACCCTCCTTGGGTACGCTGTTGTTGGTGGTTTGCCCTCCACCATTCGGGTGCCCCAAGGTGCTTATTGGTCTACACCGGGCAATCTCCCTTAGTCGACTTTTACGACACCCATGGGATGAGTTGGGGCTGGCCTATTCTACGTTATTTGTTCGCTCCCAGGCCAGCATAGAAGGCCAGAAGAAATATATTACAGTTATAATAATAAACATATTAAATAAAAAATTTATTGGTATATATAACGTCATTATTAATCTAGAAAACCCCAAATATTTATTCATTACTAGCTGACTTGGTAAAGGTTGTTTGTCCTTATCACCTAGGGTTATAAAAAAAGCCTCTATTCTCAGTCCTATTAAATATAAAAAATAAATTAATATAAAAATTGGTCAAGCCGTTTTGTAGGAGTTTCATAACAAACACCGTGACACGAGTTTTTTAACATAATATTAGGTATATAAAGATTGACGATTAAAGATAGTTTTACACTTATGATCCATTATCACTTTTCTATACATTCGATTATCACATAACCAGTGTGATTGATATGATTTAATCTATGACCGATATGAATGGACTGCAGACAACCTGCCTTTCTAGACAAGTGAGTGGCCACTATGAACGAATTTGACGTATTACAGATAAAACAACATGGCGCCCGTCGTGTCAAATGTAAGAGAAGTTGTCAAAAATTGACATTTCGTTAATTAAATAAAAAAACAGCACAAAAAAGACTTGGATAACATTTTGTATTCAAAATTATTAAGGTTTTTGGACTTATTTTTGAAAGAAAAGAGTTTTTCATCCCACCATCTCGGAAAAAGCGTTTTTGCTCTTCGATATCTGAGTGCAAAAGCCGTTTTTATCCTCTAGAGGTTAAAGTAAATTTGAATTTAGAACATCGTGTGCAATGAGTTTGTGAATTCAAAACATCATTATACCTATTTATTTCTACCTTGGTGCCGAAATTGTCATGCGACCTATTTTAATTTGTTAAAAACTCGGACTCGGAACCTTTTTGGTGTACTTTTTTTGTAATTTGCTTTGCGTGCGCCATTTTCTTTTCACGTCACAAAATTGTTAAAACCTAGGAGTTCCCTGACGGTCAATCAGCTTGGCGTCAATCTTGCTTTAAACATTTTGATCGTCTACAACGCTTGCTGGATGCTTGAGTCAAGCATTTAAAAGCATTTTAGGTCTGTTTGATTTGTTTACACTAGCAACGGAACAAAAACATACAGAAAATCAACGCGCTTGACTCAAGCTGATTGACCGTCTCGGAACTCCATTAGGGACGGTAATTTTTATTAGGGACTTACAGGTGTGTCTGGATGAATGTTGTGGGTGTGGCTGGCTGGATGGGTGGCTGTTGGAGGTGTGTCTGGGTGAATGGGTGTTTTGAGGGTGTGTCTAGGTGAATGGGTGTTTTGTTGGTGTGTCTGGGTGAATGGGTTTTTGTGGTTGTGTCTGAATAGATGGGTGAGTATTGTGGGTGTTTCTGGGTGATTGGTTTTTTTTTAGGTGTGATTAGGTGTTTTGTGGGTGTTTCTGGGTGATTGAGTGTTTTTTGGGTGTGATTGGGTGTTTTGTAGGTGTTTCTGGGTGAATTGGTGTTTTGTGTTTGTTTCTGGGTTAATCGGTATTTTGTGGGTGTTTCTGGGTGAATGGGTTTTTTGTGGGTGTTTCTGGGTGAATGGGTGTTTTGTGAGTGTTTCTGGGTGAATGGGTGTTTTGTGGGTGTTTCTGGGTGAATGAGTGTTTTGTGTGTGTTTCTGGTTGAATGGGTGTTTTTTGGGTGTTTCTGTGTAAATCAGTCGCTACGCTCGTGATTCAATTTTAGAATCCTTTGCTAGCTCGGTCATCAAAATTGAGCACGCGGTTAAAAAACAACTTTGGGGTGTTGTGGAAGTTTCTGGGTGAAAACAGAAACTGTTGTGATTGTATTTTTTTTTGTATTTTGCATTTTCCTCGTTGGGGGGGATGAAAAGTTACGTGTTGCACTCGAGTGCAAAGATTTTTCACCTTGTGCTCTTTTGATTCCCTCGCTATCGCTCAGGATTCTAATTTTTGAATCACTCGCTACGCTCGTGATTCAATTTTAGAATCCTTCGCTAGCTCGGTCATCAAAATTGAGCACGCGGTTAAAAAACAACTTTGCACTCACGTACAACAAATAACTATTATTTACTACTCAACCATCCATGGCCGGCCTGGGATCGAAAAAATTTCCTACGTAGAATGTGTCTCATCCTATGGGTGTCGTAAAAGTCGACTAAGGGAGATTGCTCTGTGTAGACCAATAAGCACATTGGGGACCCGAATGGTGGAGGACAAACCATCAACAAAAGCATACCCAAAGAGGGTTGGTGTCAGGCAGGCGGCCGGTTGTAAAATCTAAGCAAAAACCTTGAGCAGTATGGATGGGAATGTTGTCCCACTCACTCTCTCCGTTCATCGGTCACTCGATGAGGTCCGTTCCGTTTCTTTTCTACACATTCATTCATTACTAGCACCTTTCCGGATAATATGAATCAAAAGGGAGTGGATGGATGATGACGTCTGACCGATATTAATGGAAAAGGAAAATCTGAGAAACACTGGGAACAGGGCAGGAAGAAGAAGAAGAAGATTTACTACTCACTAAGCGATACACGTTTTAGACGTTTTATTGCAAGAATTCGAAATTACCCCACGGCGGCGCGTTGCGTCGTCGCGTCGGTTCAAGCATCATCGCGTCACGTTGCGCACGATGTGAACTGACCTTTAGACCAGACGCACTTGGCCGGCTTATCTTTAGCTATTGCTTCATATACAGATAGTACGTTATCACCCGCATTCGATATTCGCCTGTTCGGGCGGCTGCTGGCGCGTGCGCGGCTATTAGTGCAAGTTCGTAACGAACCGTAAAAATGAATGAAAAGGAGAAAATCGAATTGAACCAATGCCAGGTTTGTTGCGTTCACTATGGGTTATTTATTTATTTTGTGTGCGAATAGTTCGGTTTTTCAATTAAATTGTCATATCAGTGACTGAAGTGATTTTGCATTGATTTGCGTATGCAAAAATGAATTAAAATGTTCGTTATAATGTTTTTCAAACAACAAATTGAACAATGGCATAATAAACAAACTGGTAATGGTATGGTACTGGTATTTCCTTTATAAAGTGTAAAGTATTATTTGTGGCGTTTTTTTCCTTTTTTTGGGGATAACAAACGGTTTAACAACATTGTTACTAATGATTTATCGATAAATAAATAAGTAGGTATTACTTTAGTTATCTGTTCGATTGACCTATACAATTGCCATGCTGACCTATTCTACAGGTTAATTTTTTCTATGTAATAATTTCTCTAACATTTTCAAAATATTCTAGTAAAAATCAAATATTACTTTTTTAGCTTATTTGTTACCTATCTCAAATAAACATTTTCTATAAACATCCCGAAACAATTTAAATAAGAAATATTTTTATCTTGTTTTTCTTAACTTTTGAGCTAATAATAAACAAAAAAATATATATTTTTCGTACCTACTCTACAGTTTAGAAGCATAAATACAGTTATACAATATCATATTTTATCCAATCTATATTCATACATACATACATACATAATTCACGCCTATATCCTAAATCTATATTCAGATAGATAAAAAGAAAAGTAGGCCATAGCAACAATGGTATTAAGGTGTAATTTGCCAAAAACAGATCAGTACACAAAATATGTGCGAAAATAATAACAAAATCACGCTTCAAAGGTGGCATGTTTTTCGATAACATAGAGTCACAAACTGTTACAGATATCTTCTATCACGATAGTTTATTCTGATAATGCCTACTTAGATCAAAAGCCACCAGAAAGCGAGATGTGAATGTTATTGGAAATGCTAGGGCAAAATACAATATTTATTCTTCACTTGTTATAAGTTTTTATAGGAAATTTCCCCGGATTGCGCGTGTTAAATAATCCAATATAAAACCCAATTTTTCCTATGTATTTTCAGTATTATAACGATCTATTAAATTATATTGTAAATTTGAACCGTCTTATTTCCTAATATGTCGTTTAATGTGAAACTGATATCAATTTATCAGTTACACTGTACCTGCTATCGCTTACCATACGCCTTACACCATGAATATTAACTTAATTTACTAAAACGATATTTTCCTGTTGCATAAACAATAGTAACTCAGTGCAATGCCCATCATAATAATAATTACTAGCAAGAGATGCGAGTAAGCAAAATAATGATTTTCAGTTTTGAGAGCTAATTTAAATTACGTGTGGCATTAAGATAATTTACACATATTTATTCATATGATTAAATTGAGCAATTATATTTATTTTATATCAATTTCCTATTTAAAATTTTCTTTCTATCATTTGAATTTAGTACGAATGGATACACATGGTTAATCTATGTGTTTGCGTTTGTATACCTTGCTCTAAAAACACGGCTTATCTATGAGTAGCTCTTACTAGCTATTTTCCAAATTTGGCTAGGCAGAATCGATCTTTCGACAGTAAATAAATATTCATTAAAAAAATGTTCATTCAAACTTAAAGTAGGTATCCATTACATTCACATTTCACTCATTAATCGTCAAGGAAATGGTGTGTGTCGAAGTTAATTCTTCTTCTTCCTGCATTGTTCCCAGTCTATCTGGGGTCGGCGCAGTATGTTTCCTCTTCCATTCATATGTCAGACGTCATCAAGCCATCCACTCCCTTTTGATTCATATCATCCATCCCACCGTAAAGGTGCTAGTGATGAATGAATGTATAGAAAAGAGACGGAACGGACCATGTCGAGAGACCCATGAACGGAGAGAGTGATTAGAATGACAACATTCCAATCCATACTGCTCAAGGTTTTGGCTTAGGTTTTACAGCCGGCCGCCTGCCTGACACCAACCCTCCTTGGGTACGCTGTTGTTGGTGGTTTGCCCTCCACCATTCGGGTGCCCCAAGGTGCTTATTGGTCTACACCGGGCAATCTCCCTTAGTCGACTTTTACGACACCCATGGGATGAGTTGGGGCTGGCCTATTCTACGTTATTTGTTCGCTCCCAGGCCAGCATAGAAGGCCAGAAGAAATATATTACAGTTATAATAATAAACATATTAAATAAAAAATTTATTGGTATATATAACGTCATTATTAATCTAGAAAACCCCAAATATTTATTCATTACTAGCTGACTTGGTAAAGGTTGTTTGTCCTTATCACCTAGGGTTATAAAAAAAGCCTCTATTCTCAGTCCTATTAAATATAAAAAATAAATTAATATAAAAATTGGTCAAGCCGTTTTGTAGGAGTTTCATAACAAACACCGTGACACGAGTTTTTTAACATAATATTAGGTATATAAAGATTGACGATTAAAGATAGTTTTACACTTATGATCCATTATCACTTTTCTATACATTCGATTATCACATAACCAGTGTGATTGATATGATTTAATCTATGACCGATATGAATGGACTGCAGACAACCTGCCTTTCTAGACAAGTGAGTGGCCACTATGAACGAATTTGACGTATTACAGATAAAACAACATGGCGCCCGTCGTGTCAAATGTAAGAGAAGTTGTCAAAAATTGACATTTCGTTAATTAAATAAAAAAACAGCACAAAAAAGACTTGGATAACATTTTGTATTCAAAATTATTAAGGTTTTTGGACTTATTTTTGAAAGAAAAGAGTTTTTCATCCCACCATCTCGGAAAAAGCGTTTTTGCTCTTCGATATCTGAGTGCAAAAGCCGTTTTTATCCTCTAGAGGTTAAAGTAAATTTGAATTTAGAACATCGTGTGCAATGAGTTTGTGAATTCAAAACATCATTATACCTATTTATTTCTACCTTGGTGCCGAAATTGTCATGCGACCTATTTTAATTTGTTAAAAACTCGGACTCGGAACCTTTTTGGTGTACTTTTTTTGTAATTTGCTTTGCGTGCGCCATTTTCTTTTCACGTCACAAAATTGTTAAAACCTAGGAGTTCCCTGACGGTCAATCAGCTTGGCGTCAATCTTGCTTTAAACATTTTGATCGTCTACAACGCTTGCTGGATGCTTGAGTCAAGCATTTAAAAGCATTTTAGGTCTGTTTGATTTGTTTACACTAGCAACGGAACAAAAACATACAGAAAATCAACGCGCTTGACTCAAGCTGATTGACCGTCTCGGAACTCCATTAGGGACGGTAATTTTTATTAGGGACTTACAGGTGTGTCTGGATGAATGTTGTGGGTGTGGCTGGCTGGATGGGTGGCTGTTGGAGGTGTGTCTGGGTGAATGGGTGTTTTGAGGGTGTGTCTAGGTGAATGGGTGTTTTGTTGGTGTGTCTGGGTGAATGGGTTTTTGTGGTTGTGTCTGAATAGATGGGTGAGTATTGTGGGTGTTTCTGGGTGATTGGTTTTTTTTTAGGTGTGATTAGGTGTTTTGTGGGTGTTTCTGGGTGATTGAGTGTTTTTTGGGTGTGATTGGGTGTTTTGTAGGTGTTTCTGGGTGAATTGGTGTTTTGTGTTTGTTTCTGGGTTAATCGGTATTTTGTGGGTGTTTCTGGGTGAATGGGTTTTTTGTGGGTGTTTCTGGGTGAATGGGTGTTTTGTGAGTGTTTCTGGGTGAATGGGTGTTTTGTGGGTGTTTCTGGGTGAATGAGTGTTTTGTGTGTGTTTCTGGTTGAATGGGTGTTTTTTGGGTGTTTCTGTGTAAATCAGTCGCTACGCTCGTGATTCAATTTTAGAATCCTTTGCTAGCTCGGTCATCAAAATTGAGCACGCGGTTAAAAAACAACTTTGCACTCACGTACAACAAATAACTATTTTATTTGTGTCAATTTTCTATTTATGAAACGATTTGTATTCTATTCGTTCAAATAGATTGGCCTTGACTTGTGTAGGCTCCCATCAGAAGGCAAAATCTCTCTTCAGTCTATCCACCGCTATACAGTGTTTTGTCTCTGGATTTAGTGAGAGTTAGATAGAGCGAAAGGAAATGATTTTCTTTTACCTGTGGAGATTTTCTCCACATCCCGTGCAACGGGAACAGGACAGGAAGATTTTCACCGTATGGGAAATTGGTAGAGGGGTGTGACCATGACAATGTTAAATTATAGTAGGAGATGCAATCTTAATAAGTATCTCTATGTTATCCATTGTATAGTAACAGCAACACGTTGATCTTATCAATCAATCTAATTTACGTGATGTACCTATTGATAGCTAAAAAATCACATTACATAAAACAACTTAGGTATTACGTAAAATAACGTATTTGACCGTCATCATTGAATTAGTTTGTATGTAATTGGCGATTTCAGCAAATTCTATATGTGTATCAGAAATAACGTCCACCCTGAATACTGTACCGATCTAAAATAGAAGATCCTACACTAGGCAAACATCGCTCAGATCTAATAGAAGCGAGGTCTGGCGGTCATGGCTGCAGGCATGCCCGTGTAGTGTCACAGCAGTTGGGACATTAAAGCGGGGAGCTTTAATGTCCCAACTGCTGTGACACTAGCCTTTCCTATGGATGGCAAGAATAAGGAGAATGGAATGAATAATCCAACCACGTTCTGATGTGAGGCTGGCCCAGTGCGGATTTTTTGATATTAACCACTGCGGATGCAGCTCAACGTGCCTTCACTTCCTTCCGAAGCACGGATGAATTCGGGAAGTAATTTTTTGATCAGCCATCCAATGACCAGCCTTGGCGAACATTGCCTGATTAAGCTTGAACACCAGCAAA
This sequence comes from Cataclysta lemnata, assembly GCA_963931975.1. Classification (NCBI taxonomy): domain Eukaryota; kingdom Metazoa; phylum Arthropoda; class Insecta; order Lepidoptera; family Crambidae; genus Cataclysta; species Cataclysta lemnata. Next base: position 15,513,914 of record OZ008342.1, read on the forward strand.
TTGTACACACTTACTACAATAAACTTTTCTATTCTAAGCCACTGCGCTATCGAACTCCTCTTGCATATCCACGTCCAATTAACGCAGTCTCCCTTCCAGGACACCAAAGAAGAGAGGAAGAAGGGCGAAGATGGCGACGTCATGGCCGCGGTGCTGTCGCACGTGGGCGAGATGGGCCGGTACCAGAAGCTGCTCTTCGTGGGCATGATGCCGTTCGGCTTCTTCTTCGCGTTCGTGTACTTCGTGCAGATGTTCATCGCTGCGACGCCGCAGCGGCACTGGTGCAGGGTGCCTGGCATGGAGCACTTGAACGTTAACTTAAGGTATTATTAAGGGTATTAAGGTATTATAAGGTATTAAGGTAAGTAAGTACATACAAACATACATAAATCACGCCTATATCCCCGAAGGGGTAGGCAGAGGAAACCCACGTTTCGCCAATTATTTGTTAGAAACAAAAACTGGTCAGAAAATGGTTCTGGATGCGAGACACAAACTCGGATCTTCCTCAACCTAATTTTTACGAGCCCGCATCTTTCTCAACCAGTAGGTCTACTCTGAAACTCCGAACGATTAACTCACATCTATCCGTCTTTCTTACGCCACTGCATATTAAAATAAGAGGGACAAAGACGCAAAGACTCGATCGAACGAAATAAAGTTCAAGAGTAACGCCTCTGGTCGGACGTAATTTTTCGATTTTCTTGTGATACTATCAGAAGTAGGTACTACCAGAGTGTCGTCACGTCGGTAATTCGGTATCCAATATGGCGTTTTCCAAGGCGTTCCCGTTAACGACAGTGTTAATTTGAATAGATTCAAAAAGACGATTTTTATTATCATCATTTTTTTATCATAAAATTATAATTGCATTACATAGCGATTCTGGCGTTTCTTGTTTAATTTTTATGAAAACTTTATATTTTTACTTACAAGGTGCAAAATACTCTATTGGACCATCCTCAGGCCGCTTGTAGACTTCCGTTTTTTTCATCAGACAACGGACCGTGTTTTTTACCAGATTTGCGGTGGTGTAAGTTTTTACTGAATGTGTGTCCATGCACCTAGATGGCTACAAGCCTAAGACCGGCTTTTGTGGACGGAAAACGCACAGTGCCTTTCGCGACTGCACCAATATCAGTTTCGGAACTTCATCATTGACGGTATTCTCCCACAGGCGAAATTTAACAACGGTGCCTTTGGACGACGAGTGGGACCGCTGCCTCACGTACGGCGCCAACTGGAGTCAAGTGCTGGAAACCATGACCGCCCCCCACCCCGCCACGCCAACCGTCTCCTGCCAGAACGGCTGGGAGTTCGAGCTGGGGGACATACCTTACCACACCGTCGTCAGCGAGGTAATTACCATTGACGCTCTTGTAGTAATCTAGCTAGCTTATTGAAAGACTAGCTCATTTTAAATCTGTCGCCTTATTAATAATGTAAACAGCATTACCTATTGTGTTCTGTCCAACAATGTGTGATAAGATAGTCAGTCCCTCTGTGGTTGAGGGTTCCAGGTGAAGCTCGATTGCATCTTCGGCCTTCATCGTCACTTAATACCATCAGGTGAGATGAAAGGAGCTTCCCTGGCTAACTTAAAACAGAAAAAATAAAAATTTGAAGACAGATTTTTAGGTCTTTCTTCTTTTGCGTCTTCTTAGGTTCTTTTTCTTCTTCTTTCCGCCCAGCTTCCAAGTTAATGGCGGACGGTGCATTGTGTCTATTGTCATGTCCCCTCTAAAATTTGGCTGGGTTATTTAGCCGACCTTAGGTCCAAAAAACTGCTTCAGAATCTCCTCTTCTTATTTATCTTCATAATCTTACGATTACCGTACGGTAATCGTAAGATTGAGTAGCATTAAGTAATGGAATGTATTTTCACCAAATCACCAAATAATTCTTTAATGCGCGTCAAAAAATCTGAGAGCTGAGCATTAAGCATTTTTAACTCATGAAATAATGAACATATATTAGGTACCTACCTAGTACAGGTTTTCTGATGATATATTTACAAAGCAACAATACGTAGAATATTCTAAAAAAATGTGGAGAGCCCTTTTTTGGAAAGCAAATTATTTTTGGTTGGTTAGGTAATGCCGGTTTGGTGATCTGTTAAATACAAGCCTTGACTATCTCATACGCACGGGTAGGTACCTACTTGTTTTAACCTCGATACGTCCCTATGGCCACACTATTTGATTTTTGATATCACTTTAGTACGCTTTCATAATATTTCAGCTCTATCTTTCGTCTTCATAGTTATGTAGATTGATCTCTGGCAATAAGTTAACCATTTTAAACATTCTAGCCTAATCTATTTAAGTATATAATTGCCCATGACTCTAGCCGAAGCAATTAACGTATTGTCATCCGTGTAACAGGCGTTCGGCTTTGGAGGACAATGATTGTCATGTCAAAATCTCCGCAGTGACATGTCTTTGTTTCCTATAATAGGAAAACGACATTTGGACATCTCAAGTGGCTATTCACTTGTTTTTTGCATGTTTTCGCAAATCTTAGAATCGGAATCAAAGAGTCTTCCCAATTTCCAGTCTCTTTGCATTTGTAGAGATTACAAGGAATTTTCTGCCCGTCAGTCTTATAAGGATGAATGATGTACCTACTTAATTGAGATCAAAAGTTCAGTTCGGTTTGTCTAATTTTAGATTTCTCAACACAGTCTTTCGAGTAGTATAAAGTAGGAAGAATTATATGTGGCGATTTTTCTAATTAAGTAGTCATTTTTCATATTTTTTAAAAAAAAATACCCCCAATCCCTCCCGCGGGTGTTGTACAAGCAGCGTTTGCCTAATATCACCAAACAATGTACTGCGATTTATGTGCCCTATGCTCACCTAGGGTCCCTAGGCTCACCACACATTTGTCGAAACGTGGGTGATAATTCACTTCTGCCTAGCGCTTCAGGGATACTACATAGGAGCGATTTATGTAGGATATGTATAGCTTAGCTAGCTACCACCATCTTATCAAAAATCTGTCACCATAATAATAATGTTAACAGCATTAGTGTTCCGACAATGTGTGATATAAGATAGCCAGCCCCTCTGCGGTCGAGCGTTCCAAGTGAAGCTCGATTCCATCTTCAGCCCTTATCGTCACTTACCATCAGGTGAGAGATGAAGGGCAAGAGCTTCCCTATATAACATAAAAAATGCATTATCATAAACGCGATTACCTATGTAGGTTACCTTTTTTAATGCCTGACGTTTCGGCCGGGTTGCACCGATAGTGGTCATAGGCGGACTCAAGTCCGCCTGTGACCATTAGAAAAAAGGTAAATACCTACATAATCGCGTTAACTCCCGTTCTAACCTATATTGATAATGCAACACGAAAGTTTAAAAGTGATTATAAATAATGCATGTCCCTGCCTGCAGCGCGGCTGGGTGTGCGAGTACGCCGGGTTCGCGCCGCTGGCGCAGGCGCTGTTCTTCGCCGGCTCGTTCGTCGGGGGCATTTTCTTCGGCTGGCTGGCGGACCAGTTCGGAAGGGTGCCCGCTTTGGTTGGTAAGAAGTTAATAAAATTAAATAAAAATATATGGTTTATAATAAACACGCCTTATTAATAAACACGGTTTAAGTATAGACTAGCTAAGGCCTTTATGGTAGGTAGGTATATTACATACACTCATCATGAATAATGAAAGAAACAACGTTTAGATTAGAGGATTGTGAAGTGCCGCTGCCTATACGCGGCGCGAGTAATGCCTACATTTCCTTTATGAATAGGTACTTGTCTCGAGCGATAACGTTTTCACTCCTAACTTTACAAAATGAGAAAAAAAGAGAAAGAAAATTTTGGTCTTTTTAGATTCAGTACATTCTAATCTAAGTCTGTACGTTTTTCTTTTTAATTAATTAATTTATAATAGATGAAAAAATTAAGTATAAAATGTCATTACGACACAAAAATGATATTTCCAAACGTGGATCATCTTAGTCATATCCTCAACGATATGGTCAATATTAGTCAAAGTCAAAGTCAAAGTCAAAATTCATTTATTCATATCTGGTATGATTACAATACACTTATGAATCGTCAAGACGCTAGATACCGAAAACCCGTGTGTCCAAGAAAAAAAAAAAATAGTAGAAAAAAAACAGTGGAGTGCGCAGCATGCCTCAGTCTGTAATGATAGGTCTCCCAAACCCGCCCACGCCCCGGTCCGCAACGAAGCGCCGACCCTGCCGCGTTCAATACCAAGATGGTACTAAACGCATCAGGGCCCAACGCTCCGCTAGCAGAACGGCACGCAAGTAGGCTGTAGAGAAACCCACCATTGTCAACGAGTTATGACATTGCAGGTACATTGTAAATTATGCACCAAATACAATCCCACAACTCGCCAATCACATAAACCGAAACATGCCGCGCACTACCAATCAACCCCCCATCCCCCACCCTACCTATACGGACACACAAGTTTTCAATATCTAGCGAAAAATCTACGCCATCCGTTCGTAAGCTACCGGGAGGCCCTGTTCTGAGAAGAACGGGCAAGAAACTCAGTCGGGTATTTTCCTCCCTTAGTTACATATATATTAGTTGGGCATTTCATGAAATTCAACCATTTCATTAAATGGTCCGCCACATCATGAAATGATCAATTCTATGATCTGCACGACACCTATACTTACATAATTATCTTTATCTATATTGTCGTTATCGACATCAATGATGTTTATGTAAGTATACTTTTATAGGTAGGAGGTTGGTATTAACAGTTTATAAATATTTAGTTCATTGAACTCTCGTATTGAATGGAACAATAGAGGGTGTGGCACTATGGCCTCTATTTCTTACTAAATTGGTAAATAGTTTATTATTATTTACTTTGGGCCGGATACCTATAGGGAAAGTGGGCCATAACCAACGACGCTGGACAAGTGCAAATTGGTCTGTATTAACGACTGCAGATGCAGATGCAGCCGGGACCAACAGTTTAACGTGTCTTACGAAGCACGGAGGAACTCGAGATAATATTTTTTGGTCACCCTACCAATGACCGACTTTAGCGAGCATTGCTTCGTTTGCGCTGTAGCAGGCCGAGCGCTAATAAGCCACTGCGCTATCAAGCTCCAGCCCGTCTAGCATGACCACCCAAACAAGATATGATAGAGTCATTTATCGCGTTCAGTCAAAAATCATACTTGCATAAGCCTGAATTTAATAAGCATCTAAGGCTATATCATAAAGATATAGCCATTTATCGCTTCGAACTGTCGAAAGTCCAATGATTTTTTAAAGTTCAACGCGATAAATGGCTATATCATATCGTGTTTGGGTGGTCATGCTAGCCGGACAGAAATTCTAGTGCGTATAGTAATTTTTCGTTGATAAATAAGTCAAATTTTCTAAATCGTCTTTGAGCTTTGCTTTAAAGCGGGGAATTCACTAGACGGGCATGCCTGCCAGATATGCCCGCGTAGACCTCGATTGTAGAGGCTAGACTCACTGTGACGGTCCTACATTAGGCAAACATCGCACAGGCTTAATAGAAGCGATGAGGCATGTAGTGAATTCCACGCTTAACCGAGTTAAGTTTATCGATATCGATTGAAGATACCTATATTGGAAGCGAGGTGCTGGACTTTTGCGGTTCTGTGCTTCCGTATCGCGGTCTGCTTTTGGACACCCGTCATTACAGCATCAAGCAGACGGGCATTACCTATCTTAGGTAGATCCAGAAGGGCGGATCCAGAGGGTCATGAGGGCAATGACCCCCTGAAAATTGTTAACCATACCATAAGTATTAGTCGCGTGCGAACGTGACCAAAAGATCCGCCCTTGGTAGATCTTCAAAGGATTTCCAAAATTGACCTGTGATCCAATAGTTTAGTTAGATTAGTGCATCGCTTTTTCCACAGGCACCAACTTGATGGGTTGCATCGGTGGAGTGGCCAGCATTTATACCACGGGACTATGGGACTTCGCCTTCTGCCGTTTCCTCGTGGGAATGGCGTACGACAGCTGTTTCATGATGATGTACATTTTGGGTGAGCTTGCCGAATTATATTTTGTTGTATTGTAATAATTATTTATAATAGACCGTTTGTATGTTGTAGTCATTTATAGACAGTCGGTTTGGTCGAATGGTCAGTGTAGCGGAGATCGAACTAGTGAAAGCCTGAATGTGGATGGAAAAGTATAATAAAGGTAAAAATGTAGAAAATACAATATGTACAAGCGAGCAGTGATATGGATGGCAAAGAAAAGAGCGACAATGTCAAATGACAAATGGGAATTTACAATGACATAGAAAAACATAGACAAAACTATACAATACTACAAAGGAGTACGCAACAGTCAGATCGCTGCCAAGAGGTTCGAATTCTGGTAGGGGCAATAATTTTGTGATGAACACATACTTTTGTTGCCAAGTCATGGTTGTTTATTTGTTTATGTAGTATATTATAAATTTTTCTATGTATATTATTAAATATATTAATTATTTTCCTATCCATACTACAAGTGCTTATAATATGCTACTTACTTTGAGCTAGATGATAGATGTGGGTGTAAAAATAGTAGATTGTAACAACAGGGCATAAAATGAGCCATTGAAGCTCGAGACGATTTTATCTTACTTTATGCTATTTTATTACATATTATTTTATTTTACTTTATGCTCTTTTATGCAGCCTTTAAACGACATAAAGACGAACTTTTCGAGCATGAGAAGTGAAAATATTTATTATTATATACTTATTTAATCATGCCCCCAGTGTTGGAGTACGTGGGCCCCCGCCACCGCACCTGGGTGGCCAACATGTCCATAGCGCTGTTCTTCGGCGGGGGCTGCCTCGTGCTGCCCTGGCTGGCCGTCTGGATCGGGGACTGGAGGAACCTCCTGTTGGCTACAAGTCTCCCCATGCTGATAGTTCTGGCTGCGCCGTTGGTGGTCCCTGAGAGTGCTAGGTATGTATCTTTTTTCTCTAATCCTCTCATTAAATTAAATCTGAGTAGAATAGGTGCTCTAACAAGAACGCTGCTTCCCATTCGAATCCGCGTCCTCTGCCATCCTCATCTGCCTGGATTGCATTGGGCGCGGGTTCGACTCTCGCATCAAAACCAAGTATAACTTTTCGAACTTTTCTAACCACAGTTTTCTTTGTTATATTTAATTTTACATTAGCACTGAGCATTTGAAATAACTTACTATTACGGATCTTAATTGTTTAGTGTGTATTTAACTGCCGCACTCAGAGACGTCAATTAACTTTAATGAGTATTTAATGTCAAAATTTTTCATTCAAATCTAGACCATAGACCCGGTAAGAATAGCGACAAGTTTTGAATTGTCATTTTTTGACGTTAAGTACTACTCATTAACGTTATTTGACGTCTCTGAGTATGGCAGTAAGAACATTGGTAAATATCCATAAATCACTTTACCACGTGCGCCAAAGCCGAAAGACTGACCTGTTCACGCATAAAACGTTTTATTTTCGTTGTCTTTTGTCATCCACAAAATTTTCTATGACACACACAACTGTTCGCCTTCCTTATGTTACAGTTATTGTAATGGTAAACAGTAGCTATTTAATATTCTAACATGTCAATACGCTGTACTGATGCCTACGTAAGCAATTATTTTAATGACGATATTAGTATAAAAGCCGGTCGTACTCTTAAATGTCTACGGAGTTCTCATCGATCCGGATGACTCAATCACACAGGCCAATCAAAGAGCCGAACACACCACACACACCCTTCCTACACACCGCACTCGTCGTATAAGAGTGCGAAGACCCGGTCTACACACAAGGCGCTTTACCAGGTACACTCGTGTCCCTGGGCGCTTCTCGCCCCCTCCCCCCACTACACGGCACGCCTGAGCCGAGGTCCGCGCCTTTAGAGGCACCCTCAGGCCTGCCGATCCAAGCTCCGACTCGGGCGCCCTGCGAGGCTCTCCGCGGCAGTATACCTCCCACGGGAGATGTCGTCCCCACACGAGGGACGCCTGCTGTGAAGGTACCCTCACAGGGAGTGCTCGACTGCAAGGCTTGAGGACACGTTTGGCCTTAGGTCAAGGTCTTCGCCTTCCCCAAAAAACCCGGTAGATGCTGTAAAGGCCTCTCGGCCAACAGCCTAGGTCCATTCAAAAAAAAAAAAATGTCTACGGAATACATACATACATACATAAATCACGCCTAAATCCCCCAAGAGTTAGGCAGAGGTGAACTAGCACCCACGTTTCGCCAATTATGTCAGGTCCCATGTAATAGGTGGCGAGCCTATTGCCATTTATCGGGCACAAAAGTGGCAGTACTATTGCTAGATGGTATAAGAGGAACGCTGCTGTCCATTGCTCATCACTGGTTTATCCTTAGTCGCCTTGTACGACACCCACGGGAGAGATTTGGGGTTGTGACAATTGTATTCTACTCTGGCCGTCACCACACGGCAAACGGCCTGCAGAATTTTATTGGTTAAGCAGTTGTGTTTGTTCCACGTGAGAAAGCTTAATCTTATGGTTTAAAACAGAGAGGCACTGCGTTAATTTTCATTTAATTTATGTAGGAAATGTGTCATATACCTACCTAGAAGCTTTTAAGGTTTGGTCTGGTTGGTGTAAACCTGCTTTTGCAATAAAATTATTCTAGGCGTATTTAGAGTTATGTCCCTTTAGGATACCTAAAGAGACTTGTTCGACAAAAGCAACACCTTTTACCAACTCTCAACCAACATGGCAACGGTAGGCCAATCGTTCATCCTTCAATTTTACACTAGCAAAGGCCGATGATGTCGAACAAGTTACAAATACTGACTAATGGCAATGAACATACTTGTTCAGTGGTTATTTTTTATAGTTCTTTATTTTAATCCTCGTTTCATTGTCATAACGGACTTGAGGTTACTTGGAATTACTAACAGCCATAAAAACAGATTAAAAGTCGGATTAACAGCCCGCAGTCGTACTCTTTTATTGTTTCGATAATCTTTTCCTAGTTTTAACGAACTTGTGTATTGTGAGGATTAGATGTACCTACAAACATGTCTGACTGGTGTTTATTGTCTCAGAGTTTGTAGTTTAACGTCTGGCACATTAATCATTTTACTACGGTCTAAGGATGAATTGTTTTTACTGATCGTTTTATTTATTTGCGTGTAGGCAATACAAAACATTCTAATGCTTTAATGGTCGTTCTTCGTCTTATAGGGTGACTCTTAAATATAAAGAAAACTTATTACGTTCTAGCGTATTTGTATAGAAAACAGACATCTATAGATCGTTCTAGTATCCGGCCCGAAGGACCATTCGGGGTACACTATACAGATATCAGATTTATGACAAACTAGATTTATTCACCAGAGATAAACATTGTGTCGATTTGAAATAAATCAATGGATTTAACTACAACTTCTCTAGCTATAATGCTCGTTTATAAGATATAATTATCGATATGATCATTCGATTAATTGTGCTTCGTCTTCAGAGGCCCTAGCAAATCGAACGCACAGAAAACAAAAGTATGAAACTGACGTATTGTTTCGTTTATACCTACGCTGGCCTAGTGGGCCAACGTGGTGGGTTATGGCCCAATCTCCTTATATTCTTCTATCCATAGGGAAGGCTAGTGCCCCAGTAGTGGGGACATTAAAGGTATGATGATGACATCAGTTTCATACATTTTGTATTCTACGCGTTCGATAGATTGGCCGGCCACTTGGCTAGGGGGGAAGTAGTTCTTAATGTAGTCTTCTATTCCCCCAGATGGCTGTCATCCCGCGGCCGTGTCAACCAGGCCGTGGACGTGCTGAGGAAGTTCGAGCGCGTCAACGGCACCAAAATCCCGCAGGATGTCATGGATGAGTTCATTGTACGTTTCTTCAAAATGGTACAGTGGGTCAGCCTGTGTTTTGATGTGATTTTACTTAAAAAACTAAGGAGGAATGACTGATATTTAATGCTTTATATAGGAATGTTCAACATTGGATTACTACAATGTTTGGGATGTTGGCAGGGTCTTCACAGTGTTACCGGGTTTTTAGGGGAAGGCGAAAGGCTATAGTCCGTCAAGTTCGTGCGCGACCTTCCAGCGGGGTGAGAGACGGTGGCGGTGACGCAGCACTCTGACTCTAAATGTTAGCGGGGGCGGGTGATGCGGGGAGGAGAGAAGACTCGTGCAATACAGGATACAATACCCCCAATGTCTCTCACCCCGAAGATCGCGCACGAAGTTGTCGGATCTAATTTATTATCCTATAAAATCATTGGGTTTTTTGACATTTCAAAGCGATAAATGGCTCTATCATATCGTGTTTCAGTGGTCATGCTAGCCGGACAAGAGTGTATTGTAATATTTGTAATCATACCAGGGGGTGTAGACAAAGTAACATACCGACAAAAATAACGAAGTTCGATAAAGCAAAATATATGGAATTTGACGTAAGTCGTCGTGAAATCACGTGACCAAAACCATCTTCGTAAGTTCCTAGTTACCAACATAACTATCGATTGTTGGTCATCAGTCAGCGTCATAACTTGCGTTATGACGCTGTAGATACCAAAGTAATATGGCCGATCGTGACGAACTTCGACACGTTATCGTTATGAAACGATTGCCACTTGGCTACGGGCCCAGATATATGCCATGATATGAATAAACGAATTTTAACTTTGACTTTGTCCGTTTCCCCAGGTAGCCTCCCGCCAGACCCGCACCGAGGACGAGTCCATCTGGGCGCTGTTCCGAAGCGCGCCTTTGCGTCGCATGATGATGTGCATGGTCGGAGTGTACATGGGGTGTGCGATCATCTTCGATGGGCTCGTGCGCATGTCCGAGGGCCTGGGACTGGACTTCTTCATCACCTTCACTCTCACCTCGGCTACGGAGATACCGTCCGTGACGCTGCTAGCGCTTATATTGGATAGGTGAGCTCGTTAGGAAGGCCATGAGTCGCCAAAATATCTTAATGGTTGTTGTTGTTAATTGAGATATCGATACATCGCCCTATAGAATAGAAATAAGCAAAGGTGTAGTAACACTATTTTACCAGCTTACGCAGAATGTGAAATTATAAAATTGTAAATAGCTTTTAGATTAATTATTTGTCAAAGTTGGATTTATCCTGTTCATAAATGACCTATGTAATAAAGACAGACGTGGGTGTTAAAACAGCCCTGTCTATCTCTAAGGCGATAAAGGCGTGTTTTATATATTATGTATAAAAACTCATCAATATTGGAACATAATGCAAACTTTGCTTTGCAGGTGGGGGCGCAGAATGTTGACCTGCGTGCCTCTCACCATAGCTGGCAGTCTCACGCTCATAGCCGCTGCTGTGCCTAAAGGTGATTGGATGCGTATTGATATTTGACTAAATAAAAGAAATACAATATAATTGCAAGTAGAATGTGATCTTCGAATTCTTACCATATAGGGCACCACGTTGGGCGCCATATTAACTATAAAATTGTACTTAAAACTATATTGAAAAACATTTGTTTTACGAGTTCACCAACACGTAAAACAGACGATCAAAAGATAACCATCAGTTTATGACAGTTCTTCCTTACGGTAAAATGGGCAAAAACCGACGGTTAAATAATAATCGCCTATCTAAGTGTTGGTGAACTCCAGCCGTAGCGTGATCAGATGCAGTCACAAACTGTTGTCCAAAAAGGGACAAAATCCAGAATTTTGAACCAAAACCGAGTTGGATCACCAATATTATTTAACCGTCGGTATTTGACATTTTATCGTATCGAAGAACTGTCAAAAACTTACGGTTATCTTTTTATCCCCTGTTTTACGTGTTGGTGACCTTGGGCCTTATACATTTTTTTGTAATAACACTGGCACTGCAACTGTTTGGGAAGAATGCTTATCTCTCGCTTGTTTTGATACCCAAAGGGTGACTAATAATTGTGTGATAATAATAATAATTTGTGGTGATAATAATTACCCCCTTCAGGCGTGCCGCAAGTGACGCTGGCCATAATGGCGCGGTTCTGCGTGAACATGGCGTACAACGCCGCGATCCAGTGGTCGACGGAGCTGCTGCCGACAAGGGTGCGCGCCTCCGGCTCATCGCTCATACACGTCAGCGGCTACGTAGCGACCGTCATCTCGCCGTTCATCGTCTACTCGGTAACTAGCTGCACCATGAAACCAGCAGTCTTTCTGCCCTGAGGGCCTAGCCAAGTGGCTGCTCTATTAGAATAGGTGGAAAACAAAAGTATGTAACTCGACTGACTGACGTTTAGTTTTCTCTGGTGGCTTATCTATTCATATGCATAGAAAACAATAGTAGTGTTAGGGACAGCTCTAATAGTTCAATTAAATCAAAAGGCTCTCACGTGATCATCGAAATGTTTACTTAATTACGCTATGTCCCAGAATGACAATAATCACAACTGACAGCAATCAACAAGGAATATCGGAATAATATTCAAAATATAAAATAAATGACAATGGAGGTTTTAGTTCTCAACAAGTAGGTTTAAAACTGACGTATTGTTATCTCTGTAATAAGTACGTCAGTTTCATATATTTTGTATTTAATGAAATAAATAAATAGATTGGCCCGCTGGCCATGTGGCTAGGGGGGGGCTACTGGTAGTTTATCTGGGGTCGGCGAAATGTTTCCTCTTCCATTTATCGGTCAGACGTCATCAAGTCATCCCTTCCTTTTTGATTCATATTATCTATTACACCGGAAAGGTGATACTAATGAATGAATGTATAGACAGGAGACGGAAAGAGCCATGTCGAGAGACCGTCGAACGGAGAGAGTGGTTGGGTATGGCAACCTTCCAATCCATACTGCTCAAGCTTTCGGCTTAGGTTGTGTTTATGTGGCACATTCTTTAAATATACAGTATTTTCTTTATAATTTAGAATGTTTTGTCTGGAAGAGTTTTCTTTAGAAATTAGCGTCACCTTTTGTACTCTTTTATGATACGAACTCTTCTCTGTATTGTTAGTTTAAAAAAAAATGTATAAATAAAACACAAGTCTGAGTGCAAATTAATGAATGTGTCCGTTCGTTTCTTTTGAGTAAACAAACGAATGTATAAATGGCAGGAGCGCATCTGGCGGCCGCTGCCTTTGCTGGTGCTGGGTGCGCTGGGCCTGGCGGCGGGCGGCTGCGGCGTGCTGCTGCCGGAGACGCGCGGTCGCGACATGCCGCAGACCATCCAGGACGGGGAGCGCATCGTGCTCGAGTACTCGCTGTGCGGGTGAGTCGTATAATCGCAATCGCATTCACCCCGCCATACAGGCGAAAAAAAAAAAGATTAGTGTCCTTTTACTATTCGATTTTAATTTTAACATTATATAAATGTTAGAATGGCCGCGTGGTGACGGCAGAGTAGAATACAATTGTCACCATCCCAAACCTCTCCCGTGGGTGTCGTAGAAGGCGACTAAGGATAAATCAGTGATGAGGAATGGGCAGCAGCATTCCTCTTATACCTACCACCTAGCAAAGTACTGCGACTTTTGTGCCCGATAAATGGCAATAGGCTCGCCACCTATTACATGGGACCTAGCCTAATTGGCGAAGCGTGGGTGCTAGTTCACCTCTGCCTACCCCTTCGGGGATATTGGCGTGAATTATGTATGTATGTATAAATGTTAGAAAAATTAGTACAAAGATATTGGTGTTTAGAAATTCTTTTTCTAACCACCAAAATCTTTGTAGTGTCCTTTTATTTCTTTTTTTTAGCTTTCTTATCCTATATGGTCTGCAACGAGATCTAGCCAATACATACATGTCGTCATACGTACATAAAATCACGCCTATATCCCCGAGTAGGCAGAGGTGAAAAAAACCCATGTTTGTTGGCGAGCCTACCTCTTGCTAGTTGGCATGAGAGGAATACGCTGCTCATTACTCATCGCTGATTTTACCCTTAGACGCCTTGTAGGACACCGGCGGGAGAGATTTGGGGTGGTGAGGTGACAATTGTATTCTGCTCTGCCGTCACTAATATTCCCTCTAATTTTAATTGCAGCAAACGCGAAGTGGACGACAGCGAAGAATGGGACAAAGACAAGGAGCGGGCGCTAATCACGTAGACCGGAAATCGCGCAGACGTTCTGAAAACTTTCTATGTCACAAAGCTCATAAACTACCGGGTGTGGAGAGGGCTTCCTAATTAAAAGTGTGTCCCAGCTCAAACGATTTTAAACTAAGGACAAACGGTCCAGTATTTGGTTACATTATTCTTGTTATCTTCAATCGTCATGTTAGCAAGATCTTAACATTCACCCGATATTTTATCTACAAAAAAATGCAGTAGCTAATACCTACCTACCTAACCCCCGAATACAGATACCGATATAGAAAAAGTACTCAAATTTTGTAGTAGCGTTTTTGTATTCGGGGGTAAGACTCTTTTTTCATTGGCTAGTTGTTGGCTTCTCAGGCAAACCGTCTATCTTAAGGCGAGATTCCACCAGTGTGCTGATCTGTGCGGTACAGCGAAAGACCATACAAATGCGCTGTGCCGCACAGTTCAGCACAATGATGGAATCCGGCCTTAACGTTTGTCAGCTTTGTTTTACTAGCGCCATCTGTTGCCCTTTAAGTCTAACAAGATGGAACTTTGTCAAAGTTAACTACCTACGATACATTCTATTAAGGGCGTTGTGCAACTGGCTTTAGTAGAGTATTAGGTATAGTTATTGATGGTGCGGTAAAATTATTGGTGCTATGCGTGATTTTTGTTTTCCTAAGCAATAAACGCCACCAGAGGCGCGTTATTATTAGCGATCGGTGAAATCGGATACGTTAACGAGATTTATTTTATAGCTTTTACACCATTTCGTCCGACTTTTCTTAATGCCAACTTAATGCCACTTCGAAAGTGGTAACAAAAATGGTTTATCGGTATTATTCACAGATATATCAATTTTGATATATATATTTATATTATTATTATTATATTATATATATATCAGTGGTATTATTTTATATAAAACGCATGTTCGTCCATGCGTATACGAACATGCGTAGGTATTCTCTCTAACATCTCTGTCTACCTACGGATTGACAGAGATGTTGTTGACGAAATCTGGGTGTTTAAGGGAGGAACAAACTTGCTGAGTTTCTTGACCGTTCTTCTCAGAACAAGGCCTCCTGGTAGTTTACGAACGGATGGTGTAGCTTATAACGTGAAATATTTGAAACTGTTTTTCTTTTCGTTTCCAGTATTTAACGTTATTTCTTTGACGATTCATGAGTGTATGTAATCATACCTTATATGAATAAACCATATTTTCATTTTTTCATTTGCAATACACTTCTGCCTATCCCTTCCGGGATATATGGGTGATGATATATGACCCACGTTTCGCCAATTATTATGTTAGGTCTCCGTTGCCATCTGTCGGACACGTAAGTCGCAGTATGTTGCTATGTGATTAAGAGCAACGCCGCTGCCCATTACTCGGCTCGTCCCCTATCGCCTTGTACGGCACCCACGAAAGAGACGGGGTGGCAATTGTTTTCTGCTCTGACACGGCGGATATTATTATTTTATAATGAGTAAGACTCTATGGCACAAAATTTCGTGTCTGTCCATGTCCAGTTGTAATAAAATAGATAATGTAAAAACACATGCTATATTATCATACATACATAAATCACGCCTATATCCTCGAAGGGGTAGCAGAGGTGAACTAGCCACCCACGTTTCGCCAAATATGTCAAGTCCCATGTAATAGGTGGCGAGCCTATTGCCATTTATCGGGCACAAAAGTCGCAGTACATTGCTAGCCTAGGTGATATAAGAGGAACGCTGCTGCCCATTCCTAATCATATTCAGATTTATCCTTAGTCGTTGCCTTGTACGACACCCACGGGAAAGATTTGGGGTGGTGACAATTGTATTCTACTCTGCCGTCACCACGCGGCTGCGGCTGCCATATTATCGATGGATAATAACGCGCCTGTGGGGGAGAACTTATTTTAGTTATTAGGTACAGTCAACACCAAGTCAAGCTACCACAAAATGTAAAATTTTCTAAATCAAGTTTGTGCTTTACAACCAACTAGTTAAGCTTGACAATCGATTGAAGAAAGACCGTTTTGGGTAGACTGATGTGCCGTTGACCGTAGGTACATGTAATCTTCGTTGTGATAATGAGTTGTCAATGCTCAATCGACATATCATGAAATATTGATATCAATACCTATGTAGGTACAGTAGACATCGAAAGTAGAATAAAAATTATAAATTTTAAAACTCTGTCGGTGTTATTACAAAAAAAAAGTGTTTAAGGCGTGTTTAAATCAAATGCTGTTATATACAAGGTGTTTGGTATATAGTTTATGGTATATCAAGCCGGCACCTACCCATGCTAAAATAGTCATATAAAAACTATGGTCATAAGTAAAAATTCAAAATTGTAAAAATATATTTAAAATTTTTCATACATTTTATTTTTCTGATCGAAGTATTTGTAAGGAGAATTGCTTTTACAAATTAAATTTTTGATATCACCATAGTATTTATATGACTATGTTAGCATGGGTAGGTGCCGGCTTGATATGCCATGTACCAAACACCTTGTATATAAATCTAGAGTTAAAACTTCTTGCATTTTAACTCAACATTAATTCACTTATTTCAAGTTATTTCTTGATTCTATTTCAAATTATCGAAACTGTAAAGATAATTTTTGTGTAGGTATCTCGAATACTATAACCTAATTGATGTTATGAAACTTAAATAAAATATTTTCTATAGACTAAGTAGGTATTAATTTATAAGTGTTATGAACTTAGTTAAAGATACCTAAGCGATAGATTATTTAGGTGCTTTGTGATTTTACTAGAGCATTTTCACAAATACATATTTTATTCAGTCAGAAAAAGACAAAATTACACAACTCATAGCGACATGAAGGTATATTTTTTTGTTTAAATCTCTTCATAAAAGTTACTTGTGAAAATGGTTTAGTAAAAATGTGACAGGCTTTCGGTGCTGACTACTTACTTATCAACTTCTGACTTAATATCAATATTAATAAATTGTATTCTATTTTATTTACCTACTACTACGTGAACTGTATATTTTTCAATACAATATTTTAAATTGAATCGTTTAAGTAGGTAGGATGCTCGACGAATATTCAAATGACAGTGCCTCATGCATAGGGTCGAAACATATCTAATAATCCGAGACGGTCAATCAGCTCGTTCATTTTCTGTGTTTCTGTTCTGTTATTGTCTGTCTAGATTAGTGCGCCGAATGTGAAAAGTTGAATGTTTTATTAAATAATTGTCATCGCGACCGAAAATACGTGACGCCATTTTCCGTTAGATATGTACCAACCTTTACAGTCGTGCTTAAATAAGCTGAGCATGTTTTATCGTATTTATTTTGTATGTATTAATTAACCTAAGTACAAATAATAATAATAAATTTTCATATTTGCTTAGTACTTAATTCCATAAAATAAAATATATTTTTACAATACATATTTTTTTTGTAAATATTTTTAAAGCAAAACAAAGTCTGAAAAATAATAGAAGGATTTTATTGTACAATGTAAGCTAGAAAATACTGGATCAAGAAATACATTAAAATAATTATGTCAATTACAAATTTATTGTTTTATTTATTAACCTTGAATTTAATTAATATTTATGTATAACAAATTATCAAAAGTCGTGTTTATGATGTTAGCCATCTAGTCTACCGCGGTTGCGGGTTGGTTGCGACGACGTGGTAAAGGATTTTGAACTTACACCTATCGGGAATAGAGACTAATACTAATCAATGAAACGACCACGTGTGTGTCCACGACGTTTTATTCAAGTGTGCCACCTTTCAAATCCTCCCTGGGACGTGGTAAAGGATTTTCAACTTACACCTCAAAGGAACAGAGGCTTAATTCACACGCTCTTGATGCTGAGGTACATCTTGCCGTTGATGTTCTGCTTGACGGGGTTGATCCGCTTCAGGATCTGCGTCATGGTCTCCACGAGCCGCTCCGAGCTGACGCCGGTCCGCTTCGACTTGAACTTGGTGAGCAGTTCCGTGGTGGTCATCGGCTTGCGGGCTAGGTATCGCCGCACCGCCTCCTCGGTCACGCCGCACTCGCTGGAATAAGTGAACTTTGTTGAACGTAACGTGCATGCGGAACAAAGGAGAATAAAGTAAAAAAAAATTGATTTTAATTTCAAAATTATATAAATGTTAGTAAATTAGTACAAAGATTTAGGTGGTTCGAAAAAGAATTTCGTAAAATTATGGTCTTGATGCGGGAATCGAACCTGCGTCCGCTGCTATCCGGTACCTGACCGCTCGGCCAACCAAGACACTAATTAACTTACCGAAATTCTTCTAACGTTTACACTTCACGTTGTAAGCCAACGGATACCCTCGCAAAGTAGAAATACATTTCAAACATTCCAAAGCAGATATTTTTACAAATACCGTACGTTCGGTTCAGCTTGGGTTTGCTTTATAAACTATTCCATTTTAATTTGAACATTATATAAATGTTAGACGCGGAATGTTAGCAGCGGACGCGGGTTCGATTCCCGCGTCAAGACCATAATTTTTCGAAATTCTTTTTCGAACCACCAAAATCTTTGTAAGATACGCTATCTTGAGGTCTTTCCGTCTGAATCTATCTCTATCCACAGCACGCATCAATCCATATAAAAAAAACATAATTATGGATGAATGTTAGTTGAACCCGTTTCCACTATAGTCCTTAAAATGAAACATGATTAGAATGACAGCTGTCATTACTCATACACTTTTTTGTCTACCCTTCTCGCACCTAAAGCAGTTTTATATTTGTTGCTTGCTGTCATTCTAATCATGTTACGTTTTATGGACTGTAGTGCCATGGTATGTAAGCAATGATACGACCATTGGGATATCAAATGCATCCAAAGCAACGTAGCAGAGCTATCTCTGGGAGCAGACAAGTGACCAATCTATTCGAAGTGCGAACGAATGCAATACCAATGCCAATTTTTGACAACTCTCCTCAAACATTTGACACGGTGGTCGCCATGTTGTTTACTCTTTACTCAGTTCATCAGTTTCACACATTCAAATTCAAATACTTCATTGCTAACCAAGTGTCATACAAAAGGTCTTATAGATGAATGTGGTCCACAACTTAGCTACCCTTTTCGGGCATTGCAATTTTAATATTACATTAATATTTATTAACATTAATTTTACAAAATCAATAAGTACGTACGCCATTGTATTTGCATTTTATTCGTTCGAATAGATTGGCCACTTGTGTAGCGGGGCTGGTGGAAAAGAGAAAAGTAAAAGAGTGACTTATGTGCCCGATAAATAGCAATAGGCTCGCCACCTATTACATGGGACCTAGCATAATTGGCGAAGCGTGGGTGCTAGTTCACCTCTACCTACCCCTTCGGGGATATAGGCGTGAATCATGTATGTATGTACAAGAGTTTCAGGGTAAACAAAGAGTGGTACTGACAGGTAC
>OZ008342.1:15533580-15565366 GCA_963931975.1 Cataclysta lemnata
CAATTTTAAATTCTACATATCAGCTACGTATAACAATTATGAATAAAAGACAAATAATCACGCCCCATCATTCCCCCATGCCCCCCATACAAAAAATGTGCTATGTCCAACAGCTATGTGCTAGTGTCAAGCAGCAGCTAGAAAATGCCATCTCACCTGAACCGCTGGTGCTAGGGCCGTTCTTACTCACCTTTGCTCTTCTTTGGCTTCTTTAGCGCTGGACTCTGGGTCCGTGTCAGAGTCAGAACTGAAGTCACTACTCGAGTCAGTTCTGTGAACATGGAACAGATGACATTCAGCAATTCATTCCAACAACGAACACTCATCACTACCATTCCTATTTGTGGAAACTTGTACATAATCATTGATTTATCACATTGTGATAAGTATAGCTGTAAGTTTTCCGAATAAAATACATAAAACAATAATCACCATTTCGACAGCCGGCTAAGTCGAAGGTCGCTGGGTATTGGCCAAGGGGCCGGGTTCGAATCCTGGTAGGGGCAAATTTTGTGATGAACACAAATATTTGGCTCCGATATTTTATGCAATCCTATTGGATAATATTTCTTTGTCTTCTCCGCTCCGCAGCCTCGCTCCGCGTCAGTGGACAGGCAGCCTAAAGGGCTGGTGATAATTAAGATGATTAAAAGAGCGAAAACGATCCCCTAATGACGCGCAGCCGCAAACTTACCTTTCTTGGTCTCTTCCTTCTTCTTCTTCTTTGTAAGAAGTTTGCTGGCCCGCTCCTCTCCCTCCTTGGTGGGCTCATCCTCGTGGTCCGACTGCTCCTGCTTGTTCTCCTGCTCCTCTTCGGAGTCCTCGTCTGACGTCAGCAGTTTCCTTGACACATTATTTTTATGTCACACCTGACCGTAGAGTGGACTTTTCTGCCCGCTCCCCGTACGGAAAATCCAAATTCCTGGTCAGGGAGGGGGGGTGACCCCCCCTATGATATTATAACTATGATATTAGCTCGGGCGATAAAAAAAAAGCCTCAGATCGCATATTTATCGCTTTTTAACAAAAGCTTTATAATATTAGTATAGATACTTGCGATCTGAGCCATTCTTCGTGTTATCGCCCTTGATATATGATCTACTATTTTTTATGCTCGACAGGGAAACTCGTGCCCTTCATCTCACCTGATGTTGAGGGCGATAAGTTCCTAAGATGGTATCGAGGTGAACCCTCAACCACAGAGGGGCTTTCTTATCACAAATGGGCGGCCGCCTTGGTCGAATGCTCAGATTGCTGGGTATTGGCCAAGGGGCCGGGTTCGAACCTGGTAGGGGCAAACTTTGTGATGACCACAAATGTTTGTTTCCTAGTCATGGCTGTGTATATGTTTATGTAGTATATTTTCAACATTTATATACATAATTATATTAAAAACATGTCCGTCATCTAGTATCCATAACACAAGTGCTTAGGATACTTACTTTGGGCTAGATGATAAGTGTGAGTGTAAAAAATATTTATTTATTTATCGGAACACAATAATGCTGTTAACACTATTATTATGGCCACACAAATGCGGTGCTCAGTAGCGTTGTCTCACCGAGGAGGCTGGACTTACAAAGATAATATTCTTCTATGATATATACCCAAAGAAGTTTGGTGTCAAGCAGGTGGCCGGCTGTAAAATCTAAGCAGTATGGATGAACAGAGAGAGTGATTGGGGTTAAAACATTCCAGTTGACATCCCAATCACTCTCTCTTTTACAGCCTTACCTTTACAGCCACCTGCGTAAAACCAATTTTTTTTAAATAATTTATTGTACACAAAAAAAAACAAAAAGGAGATTAAATTCATATAAAATAGTACAAAAGGTTACTTCGGGTATTTTAATCTACATTGCAATGTCACATTCATTTACATACCTAAGAGCGTCCTCTTCAGCGACACCCTTCAACTCTTTGCTTGCTTTCGTTTCATGGTCCGATTCACTGGATAATAAAAAAAACATTTATTACTCGTCAGGAATTAAGTCCTTCTAATATAATACACCAGCCCCCGTAGCACGGGACGTGGACACATCTCTTTCGGGGGAAAGAAAATCTTTTCCTCTCGCTCTAACTCCCACTAAATCCCGAGACAAAACACTGTCAAGTGGTGGAGAGAGACTTGTCTACGTCCCCGTGCTAGGCCGGTGGTGGAATAAAGGGCCCAGCCCTCCTAGCATGAACACCGAAACACGATATAATATAGCCATTAATCGCGCTGAACTGTCAAAACTCCAAAGATTTTTGACAGTTTAAAGTGATAAATGGCTTTATCATATATTGTTTCGGTGGTCATGCTAGCCGGACTGGAGGAGAAGTAATTTAAATCTTTAAAACAGCTCAATTTACTAAAAGGAAATATTCTTTTCACTTCTCATGCTCTGAAAGTGCTTATTTGTGCAGGATAAAGGCTGCACAAAATCGAATTTTGTGCTCTAGAGCATTAACGTATCTACTCATAAATGAGTCTATATTAAGGCAAAGAAAATGAGCCATGCAGCCAAACACAATGAGAAATTCAGAGATAGAATTTGTTATTTTATTATTTACTTAAATTAATTTGCCTAATGTGTTTTTTAAAACATGAAAGATATTAAAATTTTAATTCAAGCAGGTACGGTAGGTTATTAAATTAATTTAAGAAAATTATTATTTCAAAATTAAATTAATACTTGGCTGTATAGGTCTGCAGCCCAAGCCTTATATCAATGGGAAAAAAAAATTCCTTCAGTATTCAAAACTGTACATATTTTAGTTTGAATTTTAATAAATGTTATGATAAACTACTGTTTTATTTTCTCGCAATCGAAGTGAAAATCAGAGTTTCTAACTCGTTCACAAAACCATTTTCATCCTCGACATTACTATCAGCCCTTGCCTTCGGCTCGGGCTGCTAAAAGTCTCGGGCAAAAATGATTCGTTTTGTGCACTTGATGGAAAATCTACTATTTATTTCCTTCTATAGGTACTTGCACCATATTGCGTATGTGGGTATGCGGTAAAGTCGCCGCCTACTCAGCGAAAAAGGGAAGATCTTCCTCCGAGCCAGGCGTGCACTCGGGGACCGCGGTCCGACTGTACTTCGTCGGATCTTGTATACATTCTGAGTTCCTCCAGAAACTTTGTAATCGTGATTCAGGACTTGCTATTCTCGTTCTGCCTTAACACAACAGTCATTAGGTCTACAATTGGTTTGACTCAGTTCTCACCTCTCCGACGAATCTGAAATGTAGTCCTTCTCCCGGCCCTCCTCGTCGCCGTCATCACTCTCTTCAAATGCTTCGTCTTCCACCTTCTTCTTCTTCTTGGCCACCACAGCTGACGCAACAAAACATACACACATAAATCACGCCTATATCCCCAAAGGGGTGCGCAGAGGTGAATTAAACACCCAATTTTCGCCAATTAAGTTAGGTCACTTACCTCCGAATACAGAAACGCGACTCAAATGTTGAGCACTGCTTATAAAGTTAAGTGGCACGCTTCGCCAATTGTGTTAGGTCCCATGTAATAGGTGGCAAGCCTATTGCCATTTATCGGGCACAAAAGTCGCAGTACATTGCTAGGTGGTATAAGAGGAACGCTGCTGTCCATTCCTCATCACTGATTTATCCTTATTCGCCTTGTACGACACCCACGAGAGAGATAGGGGAGGTGACAATTTGTGTTCTGCTCTGCCATCATCACACGGCATACACGCAAACAAAACGATTCAAGTATATCGCTCATTAAATAAAACAACGTTAGTTGGTTGGTGGTAGGACTTCTTTCAAGTCCGCATGGTTAGCCACCACCATGTTATCAAAATCTGTAGCCATAATAATAATGTTAACAGAATTGTTATGTTCCGACAATTTGGGATGAGATAGCCAAACCCCTCTGTGGTTAAGGGTTCCAGGTGAAGCTCGACTCTATCTTCCAAGACATTCTAATCTAATCTACCCACCTTTTTTGTCCTTTTTCTTCTTGGCTGCGGAATCACTATCGTTGTCCTTCTCTCCACCTTCGGAGTCAGACGAGTCGTCGTCCGAATCGATCCATTCGTCTAGTTCGGATATCTTCAAATCTGTTAATAAACACACATAATTAATTGGGATAAGTACTTTTGGTGAGAAAATATTTTAAAGAATTTTAATTGACCTTCCTTTCTTTTAAAATATGAAAACGATGCAATCAAGGATTTGATTATACTACAATGAGGAAGAGCTCGCTAGCGCAGTGGCACAGCGCGCTTGGCCTGCGATTGCGGAAACATAGCAATTTCGCCAAGGCCGGTCATTGGAAGGGTGACCAAAAATTTTATATCTCGAGTTCCTCCATGTTTCGGAAGGCACGTTAAGGCGTTGGCCCCGGCTGCATCTGCAGTCGTTAGTACCCACCAACCAGCACTGGGCCAGCGTGGTGGGTTATGGCCTAATCTCCCTATATTCTTCCATCCATAGGGAAGGCCCGTGCCCCAGCAGTGGGAAATTATAGGGCTGATTTAATGACGACAACATTTCAAAAATCCCCTCCAAAAAAATAACATTTCATCATATTCCAAACTTGACTTCGAAAAATATATTTTTTTTCTTAATTACAGAGCAAAAAAGCAAAACACGTAGGATGACATCACAACTGCGGCAGAATAATTTAACGCATTTGCTTCTATATATGGAAGAACAAAAAAAACTTTTTTTTTTGTTTATTAATTTTATGTTATATTATTAATATTAATTTATACTAATTTTATGAAGAAAAATTCCAATCAAAATACCCTTCTTGGCCTTGGCGCCTTTAGTCTTCTTCTCGTCGGGATCGTCGGCGTCGTCTCCGGCGTCATCACCCAGCATGCGCTTGCGCAACATGAGTGAGAAGAAGTTCATCACTTTGTTTCGTCTGATGAAAACAAAATATCGGAATATATATACAGCCTAGTTTATCATAAAAAAAATTACCAATTGACTTGGTGTTAATAATAAAAAATCCTTTTTTTTTTAAAGTAACAGACAAAAACTGTTCTCAATATAGAAATAATCCAGCTTAGTTTGTCAGAAAATATTTACCAATCGAAGTTGATGTTAATAATAAAAAATCATTTGAAAAACTAACAGATACAAAAGCTTTTCTCAAAAGGAGAAATAATCACCTTCCAAACTCCTGTTCTGCTTCTTCTGCTGACAAGGCTTTATACCTTTGAATTGGTTGAAAATTGTACCTAAAAAACAATAATTAATTATATGAAAACTACAGACTAAACAAGAACCAACATAGATTTCTAATTGTAATTACAGTGATATTTAGGATCATACATACAAGAATCAGGCCTTTGCCCCCTAAGAGGTATTTAAACACCTGTGTTTCGCCAGCTTACTTCAGGTGAGCCTATTGCTCACCTGTAGTCTTCTCCTGAAGACTTCCTGTTTACTGGGTAGATGTCAAAAACATACTTTATCAAAATAAACCACTTACTATACAAAATTTATATATAGTGGATCACATCAACATTACCTACCTAATAAGTGAACTAAACAGATTTTATATTACCATTCTTGTAAAGGATAAGCATCAATGGCACCGTCTGCTGCATGTGTAAATACATAGTAGGCGGCATTTTCTGACACACCACCCTCCCGAATTCCTTTGAATCTGCAAATATGTTTATTTTTATTTATTTTCTTACTAGGCACACCAACAACATGTATATTTAATTAATAGTTCTTATGTAATAGACATGTTAATTACAGGTGAGCACACTGCACATGACATTATATCCGTTATTTAACATGTTTTCAACACAAGTTTTCTAATTAATATACAATAATTCATGTTTCTATAGAATATTGGTTTATTAATTGTAATTAAATCACATAAAACTTTAACAACTGTTTCCACACTACATAAAAGTTAGAAAAATTCAAAATTCTATTGATTATAATATTTTTTTGCTGCTGCCTTATGATACTGTTGTTGCTGTCCTAAGTTAACTAGTGTTGTAAATTCATTGTTGGTACTAACTTCTTTCCTGTTTTGCCGCCTACTTTGAGAATCCATGGTTGGTCTTCAGGTTTATATTTCCGAGAAATTATGCCAAATTTCTTACGTCTAGCCTCCTCCCTCATATCACGGCCATATTCTGAGCCCGCACCAAACCTGTTAATACATTTTTTGTTTTTATGTTAGTATGTTTACTGCATTAATACCTTAAATACAAGGATTCAAAAATTTTGATGCAACTAATACCTAATCTAAAAGTAACATTTTAATAGTGATAAAATAACTTACTTGGGCATCTCTTCTTCGATACCTTTAAATTCCTTAATATTGTTTTCTCGTTCCATTTTTACGTGCGTCCATTTGGCAAAGTCTACGTTTAATGTTGCGTTAAATCGCATTACATGATATTTCTTTTTTACATTCTTTGGGACTCGTATCTTAAACTCCTGGACAGTGCCCGATTGCTGAAAGATATTAGTAGTAAATTATAACTATCAATAGCCACCAATAATGTAAAATAACAGTTCAAATTCATTACACTGGATCCCGGAGTTGACATCATTTTAAAATCGGTGTTCTTTGACTATTTACGGTTCAGCAATATCATTGATTTCATACAAATAATTTAATCCTTAAACCTATTACACAAATAAATATAGGATACTAAATACGAAGGGAAAGTAAGAAGAAAATCAACTTCATTTTAGGATGAGAAAATATGCAGAAAATAATTAGATGAAACAACAATTTGTCAACGATGACAGACCACTAAATTGATATGACTGACAAAAGTGACAAATTGACAATGACATTTTTGTTCTTTTTTTTTAATTCTCACTATATTTTAGGGAAGGCAAAGGGTCTAGCCCATACAGCCAAGTCTTTAGTGTATATTTAATCTGTAGTCTTCTGAAATAATGAGTGGGTGAAATGTATGAATGAAATGATTTTAATGAAATGATGAAATTAATTTATGTTAAAATATGGGTGTCACATATTTTAACGCATCTAGGGAGTGCTTGGCGCGAGTCAAATGGTGACAGAGTTCATGACGGTGACCGATGAGGTGGTGAAAACCACTATAAAATTCTCAACGTCAAACACGGCACAACACTTATTTCAATGATCCTTCATAATAGAACATCAACACAGATCCTTATGCATCAAAATAACACCACTTTTACTACACAAAGTCCACTCTGAAACAATTTTTATGTAGTATATGTTTATGTAGTATATTTCAACATTTATATACATAACTATATTAAAAATATGTCCGTCATCTAGTATCCATAACACAAGTGCTTAGGCTACTTACTTTGGGCTAGATGATAGGTGTGAGTGTAAAAAATATTTATTTATTTTGAATGATTGAAATAAAAATTTGACTGACGCCATTGAAAGCCCGCCAAGCACTCCATTTTTTGTTTTAGTTTTTTTAATTCTCCCTATATTTTAGGGAAGGCAAAGGGTCTAGCCCATACAGCCAAGTCTTTAGTGTATATTTTATCTGTAGTCTTATGAAATAATGAGTGGGTGAAATGTATGAATGAAATGTATTTTACGTTAAAATATGGGTGTCACACATTTTAACGCATAAAGGGAGTGCTTTTAGCGAATTTAATGGTAACAGAATTCATGATGGTGCCTAATGAAGTGGACAAAACCAATTTTCAAGTGGTTTTCACCACAACATCAAACACACCACAAGACTTGTTTTCAATGATTCTGTATAATTGCACATCAACTCGGATGCTTGTGCATCAAAATAACACCACTTTCACTGCACAAAATCCACTCTGAACCAATTTTAGAATTATCAAAAAAAATCTGACTGACACCACGAAACGCGCCAAACACTCCTTTTTGTTCTAATTCACTCGCGTTTGGGAAAGCATAAGGACTTGATCTATACAGCCGTATTATTAGTAATAATTATTTTATCAATAACATTGAAAATCAGTGTGTAATTTACGACTTCCTTCAGTCTGTTCTGTGAAATGGTCGTCGGGAGTGGCCATTAAACACACGTTCCCCTGGCACGCTGACCATCCTTAATTTAAACTTTAAAACTAAACTTAACTTTAAACATGAACTTTTAGTAATTGGTCCACAATAAATATATTTTAAACTAAAAAGTATATTTTAGAATATCATGAAATGGGTATGTGCTTGGTAAGACTGGTAGTCAGGAATGGTGTTAAACGAAAAAAAAATGTTCACACTAAATAATATAAATCACCCCTATTTATCCCAGAAGAATTAGGTAGGTTCAGCAAAAATAAATTAACACCCACGTTTTGGACAAACAATAAAAAGTAAACCTTAACTCTATATAGCCAGAGGGAATAAAGTGACTAAGTAATGGCTTAGTTTTTTAATTTTGAAATTCAAACAGTTCACAATTGCATAAATGTTTAAATCTCTCTAATCCTGGAAATGTAGATACACTTTTTACTGCAGTAAGAACTTTTTTGTGCAGTTTTGTCTGGCAAACAACAACTTTAATTAAAAATTGTATCAGAGAAATTATTTAATAATCTTAAAATTAATTATGACTACTTAAAAACATGCTTATTTAGGTATAAATGCTCTTTCAACACGTATGTCATCCACAGGGCAGTCATTTTTGTCACATTCAACTAAGCCTATTCTTTTCACAACTGCCATTCCACTCTGTACTCTGCCAAATATTGTGTGCTTTCCATCCAGCCATTGTGTCGGTGCTAGCGTAATGAAGAATTGGGAGCCATTAGTATCAGGTCCAGCATTAGCCATAGAAAAGATGCCAGCTCCTGTGTGTTTCAGATCGGATGAAATTTCATCATCAAATTGATGGCCATATATAGATTGACCTCCCTTGCCGGTTCCTGTAGGATCCCCACCTTGTATCATGAAGTCTCTAATAATTCTGTGGAACTTTGTGCCGTTGTAATAGCCTCTTCGAACAAGTTCCATAAAATTTCTGCATGTTATAGGACTATGCTTCCAATACATTTCCACAGTTATTGTTCCCATTCTAAAACACCACATTGAATATTACACATTAAAAGTTATGCATGATAAATTTATTTGTTAATAAATAAATTAAACAAGTTATTTTATATTTACGTTGTTTCGATTACTGCTACAGGCGGTTGCCAAGACTTATCTGGTATACCGGCATTGGAATAACCTAACATCATGGTTATGGATTGATTTGATTAAAGATTAATTACGAAAAAGGATATAGAAGAAGTTTTCCAAGTAACAATATGTAAAGACTACTGAAATTGTTAAATAAATTACAACAACAACAAAATCAAGTAGAAGTTCACAAGTTTACAGCAATACAGCATCAATGAATGACATTGACATTTGACATAATTATTGACAATTTACATTATTACAAATTTCTTTTCACTTAGAGAAGGCAACGGTATTTAGCTCGTACTTGCTTAAAATAGCGGTTTATAATATTTCATCGTCTTCAGCATTTATCGACTATTTACTGTTTGTCAATAGAAGCACAAAAACATCATATTTATCTGAAGCACCACTCCATCTCAATAAAAATCCAAAAATGCTATCACTCAAGTAATACAACCAAAACCCATTCAAAACTTTGCTCACCTCACTGCATGCAACAGCCAAAGATTTTTGGTCTATGATTGACATTGACAGACGAGACGGGAACTCGTTTTAAAACTTGATGAAATAATACTGACAATTTCTGAATAATAAGTATCTTTTACTTGCTTATTGTAACATTAATGATCGTTATTCAACAAACTTACAATTGACAATAATCTGAGAAATTACTTTTTAATAATGATATTTGTACCTGTAAATTCTGTGAGATTATGCATGATATAACTATTTTTTTATTATTTTAAATAAAGTTTTAGAACGTGACTAACGTTTAGGTATTTTCGTTCGGCTAACGAAAATAAAACCATTTTTAGATTTATATTTTTTAGTTATTAAGTTTATTAATAAGTTGCATAAAAATGGGCAAAAAGAAAAACAAGAATAAAGTCAGCGGTGCTGTTAAAACTGCAGCGAAGACTGACAAGAAATTAGCGAACAAATTGAAAAAAGAACTAGCCAACCTCGGAGAGGTTAGTTCACGTTGTTTTCGTCTTTTCAGATTTAAACTTTATAAGATATAAACGTTTACCCAACAACATAAGACAACATGTCTAATAAAATCATAATTCAAAATGAATTGTGTACTCTTAAACATCATCATCACCAGCCTTTGAATATACCCACTGCTGGGGCACAGCCTTTCCCTATGGATGGAAGAATATAGAGAGAATGGGCCATAACCACCACGCTGGTCCAGTGCGGGTTGGTGGGTATTGCAGCCAGGACCAACGGCCTAACATACCTTCTGAAGCATGGAGGAACTTGAGATAATAAATTTTTAGCCACCCATCCAATGACTATTGCTTAGTTTTCACAATCGCAGGGCCGCAGGCTGATCGCACAAAACCACTGCTATGGAGCTCATCTTTCACATATAAACTTATAATAACCATTATCGTGTTATCATAGGAGGACATAGCAAAAGTAATAGCTGAAATTGAAAAGGAGGAAGCTAAACGTTCCGCAGCCACTGAGAAATCTTTGCCTGGAGCTCCGTCAGCTAGAGCATATGCTTCCCTGACTCCACACCCTACCAATAATGAGCTGATAATGTTTGGAGGAGAATACCACAATGGACAAAAAGTAAGATTTAAATTTGAATTTGTTTGTAGTTTAGTCTATTTTGTTTTGGCTCTGAAATAGATAATTATGTATAAGCTGATGTATATTTTACTGGGAATTTTCTAACTTACAGTTCAAACCAAATGCTGGATTAAGTCTTCAACAAACCAGATTTATCAAATGATTTTGTCACAAAATATTGTTCATTTTACTGCAGATCTTTACTGTTTATAATTTTATATTTATACATAACAAATGTCTGTGTTCATCATAAACATTGGCCCCTACTAGGACTCAAACTTCTGACCTCTTGACTGTTAACCTACAATCTGACCATTCGATAATTCCTTTTTTTTAATTGTTATATGGCCCTCTTATTTAGATCTAAATTGTGGCATGCCAATAGATTATTTGATTAAAAACTTATTCACATATTAAATATAATAATTTCATTTGTTTTAAATTTATGCACATGGTAATTAATACAATTATTACATTTATTTTAGACAGAATTGTACAATGAATTGTTGTTCTACAACCCGGAGAAGAATTCATGGAGACAAATAAAGGCACCTGGTGGGCCACCACCGAAGGAGTGCACATCAGGCTGTAGCTACACCGGCCAACAAGTATGTACACCCAAATTATCCTAAACAACTATCATTACCACTCAATAAATAAATACAATCTTAAATCACCTTTACTAATCAAATTTAAATTTTTATATACTGAATCATCATTTTATTTTGGGTAAAATCATCATTTTACCTACTGCTAACAGTTATTTTTATCGGATAATATGTTTTGTATCCTTATATTTTATTGCTTAGTTTGAACCAGAAATTTTATAGTTACACAAGATAGTTGGGTATAGATTCCACACAAAAATAACAGAATTTTGTGCTTGGTATGTAGACGTTAGTTAGTTTAGCAGAATGTGGTCCCACTACTCATCTGATTTGACTTGTGGTGGATTAACGACTGCAGATGCAACCGTACCAATGTCTCTACATACCTTCGGAAAAACGGAAGAAGTCAATATAACGCCACTAATCTCTTCCAATATAAAAAAAAATAATTAAAAAAATATATTTTCCACAGAGGCGAACTTTGGGTGTTTGGGGGTGAGTTCACAAGCCCCACTGAGACGCAATTCCATCACTATAAAGATCTCTGGTGTTTCTCACTGGCTGACAAAAAATGGGAAAAGGTATGTATGTCATCATTACATCACCATCTATATGTTTGTTGCCTAATATTCTACACTACACGTCACCTACAAATTATACACGCTTTCAGTTAAATTATTAATCGGATCAATGCATGCAATCCCTATATTATGCATAAAAATTACCACCTCAAATATTAAAATACAACAAATTCCTTTCTACTAAAAGAAACATGTTGAGCCATTAGACTCTAGTATATAATACTCTAGTATATTATATAGGCGAAACGGCCATTGGATGCCTGCCTTTTAATTTAATAACAAAGACCCAACATTGTTACATATATTGATACATACATATATCACGCCTACGTTTACCCACGTTTCGCCAATAATATTAGGTCCCATGTAACAGGTGGCGAGCCTATTGCCATTTATCGGACACAAAATTCGCAGTGCATTGCTAGATTGTATAAGAGGAACGCTGCTACCCATTCCTCATCAATGTTTATCCTTATGTTTATCCTTATGTATCCAATGTCGCCTTGTACGACACCCACGGTAGAGATTTGGGGTGGTGACAATTGTATTCTACTCTGCCGTCACCACACGGCACTGACCGGACCGGTGACCAGAGTGTGCCAATGGAGCTACAACTACTATTATTTTATTTTATTTGTATAAATAATTAATTAATGAATTATATATTACTAGGTTATAGCCCCGAACGGTCCATCGGCCCGCTCCGGCCACCGGATGGTGCTCCTAAGCCGCAAGCTGTTCGTGTTCGGCGGGTACTCGGACGACGGCCGCGAGTGCCGCTACTTTGACGACCTGCACGCGTTCTGCCTGGAGACCAGGTGTTGGAAATGAACCTCTTTTTTATTATTACCTGCTGTTTTATATTTAAATCAATGTCACCCTATTTTTATATCACATCTTGTTTTCGCCCACTAATCTAATTTTTTCATAAGACTACACATGAAATATACACTCAAGACATGGCTGCATGGGCTAGACCCTTTGCCTTCCTTAAAATATAGGGAGAATTTAACCAAAAAATAAATGTACAAAATTCGAAATATACACATCAAAAGTTTCCTCACGGCTTTTTAGATCTTTTATTTTACCACTAATACATGGCTTGTTCGTAATACCAGGACTTGGGGGAAGGTGCTCACCACGGGCCGGGGGCCGTGCGCCAGGTCAGCGTGTGTCATGGTGCCAGCTGGCAGCGACAGCGTGAGTGGTAGTCTTTTGAAACATGGACGTGATATTAATAAATCTGGATTGACGCACTGTCAAAATAGTGTTATAGTAAAACAAAACATATATATTTTATTACCATTACAATTACATTAAATTAAAAAATAAATTAAATTAAATCCCAAATAAAATGATAAAATTAGAATAATACAAATTTCATGACTTAATAAAATGATTTGTATTGAATTATAAATGATATTAAGAAAAAATAAAAGTAAATAAGAAACACACGTTTGTGTATGTATCCAGTGTCGCAGGAGCGGGCAGTCTGGCTTATCGCTAAGTACGTTGAGAATGCCGTTGGTACTCCCGCGCGCGGAAATTCAACGAAGCAATGCTTATGCTACTCACTTTGAGCTACTTGATAGGGAGTGTGCAATCAGAATATTCGAGATAACATTTCTTCTTCTCCCTGCCCTGTTCCCAGTCTATCTGGGGACGCGCAGTATGTTTACTCTTCCGTTCATATCGGTCAGACGTCATCAATCCATCCACTCCTTTGTGATTCATGAAAATCATCCATCACACCGGAAAGGTGACTTTTTTTCTTAAGGGCCCCATACACGGGTAGTTCTACCTTCAGTTCTGCCTGACCGGATGCAAATCCGTATCGTGTGTGTGTAATCTGAACTGAAGGAAAGCTCGCGTCCGTCGGCAGGATGACTGAAGCAATTCACTGAAGGAAGAACTGAACGGATTTTGTATGACAGATTACACACACACGATACGGTTTTCAATCCGGTAAGGTAGAACTGAAGGCAAAAATAACCGTGTATGAGGCCTTATGCGTACGAATCCGTTCAGACCGAAGTCAGTTTGGCCTGATCGGATCGGCCTCTCCGTGTATGGTAGGCTTTTAGTCGAGATAATATTTACGCTTTATTTTGCCAAGCAGTTGATCGTCTACGGCGGGTTCTCCCGTGTCCGCGAAGGCCGTACCGAGCGCACACATACGCATACTGATCTGTTCCGGCTGAGCGGCAAGAACGGCGCGTACACGTGGCGCTCGCTAGCGGGCGGAGCCTTGGCGCCTCCCGCGAGGGCCGGCCAGGCCGCCGCCGTCAATATGCACAGCGGGCGCGCCTACGTGTTCGGCGGAGTCAGCGTGAGTTGTATACTACTGCCTTTCATATCGTATCATTACCAGCCCTTTAATGTCCCCACTGCTGGGGCACGAGCCTTCGCTATGGATGGAAGAATGTAGAGAGATTGGGCCATAACCCACCACGCTGGCCCAGTGCGGGTTGGTGGGTATTAACGACTGCAGATGAAGCCGGTACCAACGGCTTAACGTGCCATCCGAAGCACGGAGGAACTCGTGATAATAAATTTTTGGTCACCCATCCAATGACCGGTCTTAGCGAAATTGCTTAGTTTACGCAATCGCAGGCCAAGCGCACTGTGCCACTGCGCTAGCGAGCTCCTCATATCGTATATAAAAATAAATTGCTGTGCGTTTGTCCCGCTAAAACTCCAGAATGGTTGGGCCGATTAAGCTGATTTTGGTTTTGAAATTATTGTCTTGGGCCAGACAAGGCATGAAAGGTAAGGCAAGGCAAAATGCAAAAATTGCGAGTAAAATAGTGGCAAACCTATTGTCATATTATAAACAATACATACATAAGTACGTACTGTGTTCGCTCATCCAGTCAACAATAATTGTATGTAATTTATTTCTTGTGTTCTGACTAATTGTAATAGTAAAATTTATTTATTTGTGCTCCTTAAATGATATTCATTATAATTGTCAATAATATTTAAGGTAGACATCTAAGACTGCCAGAAGTTATTCTGTTTTTCCTAATCTTATAATTTAATCTAAATCTAATCTTGTAAGCGTTTTGGATAGCTTTTAAGATGTATGTAACACTAAATAAAAATAAACAATCAAACCATACACTTGTCTCCCAGGATGTGGAGGAGACGGAGGAAGAGCTCCGCGGCGAGATGAGCGACGAGCTCCTGATGCTGGACCTGGAGACGGGCAAGTGGCACGGGATCACGCTGCGTGCCGACCAGACACCGGTCGCCGCTCGATGCGAGGAACCCGAATCTGATCAGGCGGAGGCCACTGAGGCTGTTACAGGTGAGCATGTATAGCCCTCTGGACATGGTACTCAAAAGGAGAACAAAAGATCACAAACTCAAATTACTAACGATTTTCTTGAGCGTCACCGCCCATACATTGCATGCGCGCTGAACAGACTCAGGCTGCCGCTCGGTGCGAGGAGCCCGATCGGGCGGAGGTCACTGAGGCTGTTACAGGTGAGCATAAGGACCTCTGGACAAGGAGCCATTTAAAAGGAACTGATCATAAACTCAAATTACTATCGAGTTTCTTGAGCGTCACCGCCCATACATTGCCCCCGAGTTGATCCCAAGTTTACTGTGTTTTATTGTTAAAAGCGAACGAACAAACCTTTATTATTAAATTTGTGCTCCCGTGCTGCAACTGACAATCTGCAGCTGTTTACATTATTTTGAATATATGGGTGAATCCAAAATCTGCGATGATACATAATTATGATAATTATTTTGTAATGTGTGGAGAGCAGTTCTTAAGGAACTCTTCTCCCTGCCCTGTTCTCAGTCTGTCTGGGGTCGGTAAGTATGTTTCCTCTTCCATTCATATCGGTCAGACGTCATCAAGCCATCCACTCCCTTTTGATTCATATCATCCATCACACCGTAAAGGTGCTAGTGATGAATGAATGTATAGAAAAGAGACTGAATGGACCATATCGAGAGACCGATGAACAGAGAGAGCGATTGGAATGACAAAATTCCAATCCATACTACTCTAGGTAGGTTTTACAGCCAGCCGCCTGGCAGACACCAAACCTTTTGTTGGTGTGCCTCTTTAACTCATTGAAACCTTAAACCATTATTATTTTTTACTATTGGTCGCCCGCGGCTTCGTTCGCGTTAATGTCGGTTATTATATAGCCTATAGTCTACCTCGATAAATGGACTATTCAACACTTAAACAATTTTCAATTTGATTTAGTAGTTCCTGAGATTAGCGCGTTTTAACCAAACAAACAAACTTTTCTGCTTTATAATATGACGTATTAGTATATATTGCTCATACTGCACTGAATCTCTTCAATAAGTTTTTCGACTCGGGAGTCGGGCGAGACTGTCTGATACCACCGTCTGCGAAGCGGCCGCTTGGCAGAGCGCTCTGTTTTTTTTAAATCCTTTTTTTATCATAATTTCGTCAATTTCCATCGCAGAAAAAATTATTTGGTAGCATATATTTTGTTTTTTAATTGTCTACATAGCTACGTTTGTAGTTAAAATCTCATTAATTATCGTCGTCTCTAGTGGTGACAGACGAAGTGTTCACAATGAAGCTGGGCGGAGCGCCCGCCCCTACCAGAACTGCCCCCGACCTGAACGACGGTGCCAGGCCTCGCCGAGGTCCCACAGCCCGCATGTCGGCCATGATGGCAGTGCAACGCTCCGTGCTGTACCTGTACGGGGGACTGCTGGAGAACGAAGACAAACAGTTCTACTTGAGTGATATGTATAGTTTAGGTGAGCATGGATATTTACATACATACCTAATGATACCTACCTTAGATTTGAAAGTATGTGGCCAATCTATTCGAACGAATAGAATAATCTCTTCGAACGAATAGAATACAAGTGTACAAAACTGACGTTGAACAGAGAACAGAGAAAACTACATGGCGACCGTCGTGTCAAATGTAACAGAAGCTGTCAATTCTGTTGTGTTTCAAAACATGTAACAGAAATAACGCACACCCTGAATACTACCCATGCTAACTATAGTCATCTAAATACTATGCTATTTACTATTTGATTTTAATTTCAACATTCTATATATGTTAGAGAAATTAGAACTTTTTCTAACCACTAACATCTTTGTACTATGCTATTTAATTATTAAAAAAATCGATTAATTTCTCCACCATATAAATTGTTCGGTCGCTAAAGCGTATGGAAATATCGAAAATTATTTTACAATTTGTAATTTTTGATTTCACCATAGTTTTTAGTTTAAATTAGTCATAACTAAGCTAGCATGGGTAATGTTCAGGGTGTGCGTTATTTCTGTTACATGTTGTATATTTATATTAAAGCATTTGTTCTCTAGTCAAGGATATTTTTGATCCTATAGGTTTCAAAGAGGCACTGTCCAATTACACTGACTAATCTCTTTTGCGACCTTAAATTTATTATTTCGATTTCCTCCGTGCTTCGGACGGCACGTTAAATCGTTGGTCCCTGCTGAATCTTTAGTCGTTAACACCCACCAACCCGCACTGAGCCAGCGCGGTGGGTTATGGCCTTATGGCCCAATCTCTATTTTCTCCCATCCATAGCGAAGGCCCTTACCATAGAAGTGGGTACATTAAATGGCTGGTGATGATGATGATGTTGTATATTTCTGGCATTTTTATCTGTAGTCAAGGATAGTTTTGGTCCTATAGGTTTCAAAATGGCGTCCCATCTCACTGGGTAATCTCTTTTGTACAGATCTGGACAAAATGAACGAATGGAAGACTATCGTCGAGCAGCCGAACTTGCCCGACTGGCTCGGTTCGGAGTCGGAAGATGAAGAGTCGGGCTCCGGAAGCGAGACCGACGACAGTGGCGACTCTGAGGAATGATCGGTTGGTTTGAACAGAACTCTTTTAAGCAGCGTATAAGATAGTATAAGTATATAATACAGTGACACTTAGAGCCTGAGGCGTTACTCTGGAAGTTTATTTCGTTCGTTCGAGTATTTGCGCCTTTGTCGCTCTTATTTTAATATGCAGTGGCGAGAGAAAGACGGATAGATGTGAGTTAATCCTTTGGAGTTTCAGAGTAGACCTGCTGTTCAGATGGAGCGACATTCGTGTTATTTCTTTTGCGAATAGAGTATAGGTAGGGCGTACACAATTTTATTAAAGCTCCTTAATGGCAAGCAATGCATAACATTCGAGTACATTACTGGTAGGACACGTCCCAAGCGCTGCCACACTACCTGGCACGCGAACTGCGAAAATCCATGGAATAGTTTTTCCCATTTTCGTCTCACACCATTGTACCATTCATAGCGAGCCATAGATGACCAAAGGCGTTACTTTCGCAATGCATTGGGCTAGTAAAATTATGTAGCGTCCTACCCAGTATTGTACTCGAAATCGCTAAAGGATTTGCGTTTATTTCGCTCCATCTGAACAGGCTCTTGCTTTACAGTGACCATAATAAATAAACGTAATGATATTATTCTCTCATGTGACATTATTTTGTAGAAGCTAACT
The DNA here is from genome assembly GCA_963931975.1 of Cataclysta lemnata. Taxonomy (NCBI): domain Eukaryota; kingdom Metazoa; phylum Arthropoda; class Insecta; order Lepidoptera; family Crambidae; genus Cataclysta; species Cataclysta lemnata. Next base: position 15,551,968 of record OZ008342.1, read on the forward strand.
AAGAAAATTGTGCTTGGGAATTCTATGCCTTCCTGCAGTGTAAAAAATGGCGTTTTTTTAGTGACTATGATTGTGGTCGTATTTTAATAACTCAAGACTAAATTCCATCAGTATTTTATAGCACTTTCTATTCTGCTATAGACAATCAAAATGGAATATATTATTATAAATATCTATTTATATACATACTATTTATATAGTTGGATGTTAAAATAAGAAAAGTTGATGTATTGTGAGTTATTATTTTAAGATTATTTTTATATGTGTATAAAACTCTTCCATGTGATAAATATAAATGTTAGTACGTTTCATATTGTTTTTATTGTATATATCATCTAGACACAATGAGTGTGAATTCATTGCATTATGTCATAACTACACTAATTAGTTCACTTGAAATACTGGATGTGGAATTCTAAAATAAAACTTGTAGAAATTCATCATGATTCTAGATTATCAGTGCACTTAAAAAAGGAAGAGGACTTATTGGCCATTCAGAATCCGCCATGTCAAATGGTGGATTCTGATTGGTCGAGAGCCTGACACGGATAGTTCCAATGAAACAAAACATTTGCTCGTGTTATTTTTTTATTTATATACACAATTGATACCTACATAGTACATCTTTATAAAAAATTTAGTAAATCTACTAATAGTTTACATTCGTTCTATTGCTCCGTATATCTCGTTTTCTTATATCATAGTTTTAATTTTTAATAAATTTTGCACATTTATTTTCTCCAATCGAATGGTTTTATCCAATAGTTATCTTTAACCTAAGCTACCTTTCCAATTGATTTCGACGTCATGACTTAGAATGGTCACAATATCAGTAGCGTAAGTTCTTTAAGGACCTGTTTCACAATCGACGGGTAAGTTCTGGATAGCTTACTTAGCAGTTCAATTGACATATATTTCATATTACAACTGTCAAATTATCTGCCAAGTAAGCTATCCAGAACTTACCCGCCGATTGTGAAACAGGCCATAAAGTCGTAATTATTTACGCTACAGCCATGTATGAAACTTTTTTGTAGAGACAAGTGTAGTTTAAAATTAACACTTATACTTTAGTCGATCGTAATAAGTTTTATTTTGCAACAACGGTGTGAAATTAAATACTGCTATTGTCTGTACATAAAAGGCGTGTTTAAAAAAGACAAGGAAATTACCAATCGCTTAACGCTTGATTGAGAGATTCCGGATATCTTTGAATTTTGAGCATTTTTTGCCCAATTATTTAATAAAGAAAAGGACTCGTGTTTTGTTACCATAATAACGATAAAAATTCTAGCATACCGGAGATGTGTTAAATTTTTTTACAACCGAATATTTTAAAACGTTAAAGGCCTGTTTCACAATCGACGGGTTTTGGATTGCTTACTTGGCAGATCATTTGACAGTGAGTTGATGAAATATATGTCAATTGAATTGCCAAGTAAGCTATTCAGAACTTACCCGTCGATTGTGAAACAGGCCCTCAGAGTCCTTTGGTAAGACCTGTGGTCTGTTCGATATGACATGTGGTTTTCTATCAGTTTGTTTACAGTTCGATAGCTCACTGAGAAATATACATTCGCTGTCACATGACACAGACTAAATCCAACTCAAAAACGTACTGACTAGATTTATTTCTCAGTAAGCATTTTTTCACTGGAAGTATAAAATTAATTTGATAGATTTCATTATACAATACATGCGAATACAACAGTGTTATTCTAGAGATCATGTGTTTAATTTTAATCCTTTAATCGCATCTCGGTCGCATTTTTCCGACAAACATTTTAGTTTAGTCCTTAATACATTTATTTACCAGTTAACTATGTGATATTTGCTGTACAATAATTTTTTTTAATAATAGATAACCAAAATAGCCATTTTTTAGTGTCGTATAAATCCAACAAACGCGATCAAAGACTTAATCAAATACAAACATTGGACGCAGTTAACTAGAAATCTAAAATCCAAGCCACTAATAATTCTCGAAAGAGACACGATTAAGTTACCAGTCGGAATTATAAGTCATTTCATGGATGGCTTTACACAGTTGAATGACTAATGCTTTTCTTGCTTCTATGGTACTTTTACAAAGTCAATGATTCAATTTTAATATTGTGGATTGGATACAATTAATTTTAACGTTGAACCTTTTCAATATAACGACAAGAGCAGTTGAATTAACACCCAGTGCATTTGATTTTAGATGGATCTTCCGCTTGACCTGGCAGTGATACAAACCTTTACCCTGTCCCATTACAAAATATTATATTCCTTATAAATATCTGCCAGAGCATCTTGATATTTTACGATCTATCATTAACACATACAACAATGAGATACTTACTGTGCTTAAAACATTTTCGTATTGTAATAATCATTTTGTTTTAATGAAATCTTTGTGTTAAATTCAATAGTTCTATATATATACAACAGAATATTCCTTATTCAGTATTTTATAACAATTATTGATTATGTATTTCTATACCTATTAAAGTAAAAACTAAGCGATAAAACGTAAGCAAATTGCGCAATAAAACAGTTGCAAAATGTATAAAAAAAGTTAATTAAGTATAACAGTTTAAGAAGAGTATTATCGCGAATTTATTTCAAAATCACCTAGATATTTCACTGGGCTACGGGACACACACCACTGAAACTTAGATGAAGCAGTGAAGATTTCTACACTTCACTCTAACCTCCACTAGTTTTAAGCTTCAGTGAGTCGACTTATATGTCGATGGAAACGTTGAAATCAAATGGTGTCAATTTATACTAAGTGTAACACAGAGGTGCAATGATATTTAAACAGGTTATTCAAGCCAGCTATCAGTTAGCTGAACAATTTTAAATATCACACTGCACCTTTCTGTTACATCTGTATATTAAAAGATATTGATTATGATCAATATGATATTCTAGACAAAATCTCGTGCCCGATTTCTTTTAACTGGGTTGTAAGTTGGCGATTGGGAAATAAATTCGCGAATCCAGACAGCCGATGGAGAAATAAAAACAATCCTAAGTACGTAGCATATGTCGCAATGATACACGCGTTTGGTCCCGTGACTTGAATATCAGTAAAATGCCTCAACATTATTCTGCTATTGATTAAACCATTACAAAGATATAACTTGACATATACGTCATGTTGTGCGTTCCGTATAGTATATTTCTATTTCTTATATACTGTCATAGTTTATGATTTTTTTCCTAGCATATCATCACATGCAATACGGCACGTAGACAGACATGTAAATAAAAATTATCTGTCGCATAATAAATAATAATAGTTGCCTAACTAGAAATGACAAAAGAAAAATTTGTTTACGTATAAAGGCTATACAACTATAATATAACGACATCGATAATATACATCGGCACTCAAATATTTAAACACTAACCAATATTAATTACTTTCTCGTACAATTATATAAACAATATTTTGTTACTAGCAAAGTAAAGCTGAAGCCAAAATTGTTGATAAATAATTTTATATATAACAAGTGCTACATGGCATTTATTTAGTTGCTAAGATCGTTAATACATTACAAACAATTCATTGGTGTGCATCGAAAGTTATATAGTTAACCCAAATATAATTTCGACCAAACGATTTATACAATACCAATTAAAAACGAAACACTATCAATACATCAGTCGACGAGAAATTAGTTGTTAACTTAATCCGAAAGTAAAGTAATAATATTAAAAAATAAATTTTTAAACAAATTAATCGAAATCAAATCAGTCTCTTACGTTTAAATGTTATGACTATGTTGTATGTACACGGTTTCAAGCATTCATTCACCATACATAATACAAAAAAAAAGAATAACGTACACATTCACTATCTATTATATTTACACTTAGATTATTTACAAATAAAAAGTCCATTTAAATAAATACACGAAACCATTTGGCTGGCAGTTTTGATTGGCTAAATAAAGCAAAAGGGGGTATATAGTATACGTAGTTAGGTATACAACATCTAACATAAACAACGCTCACACTGAATACTACCCATGCATGCCAACATAGTCATATAAATACTATGGTGTTATAAACATCGAAATACCCCCGTGCAATTTTTTCGGTTAGTATAGCAAAATGTATGAAAAATTGAAAAGTTTAATTTTACAATTTTGAATATTTGATATTATTGTAGTTTTTTTTAAGACTAAGTTAGCATGGGTAGTGTACAGGGTGTGCCTTATTTATTTTACATGTTGTATATAATTAATTAGATATATGTCGACTGTTAATGTCATAGCAAATTAAACACGGTAGTTATTGTCATTCACTGATCAACGGTTAAAATAAATTAAATCCACTACACGGGAGTAATTTGTTGATAGTTCGTGTTGGTGCGTGCGCGCACACTATATCACAGTAGCCTGAAGGCCGGCCGCGCGCTGACTAGGCTCACCACACGACACCGCGTACGGGATACGGTGAGACATACCCTGGACTTCATAAGATAAATCATCTTATAAATAAACACCCAACTCGTCCTCTCTGACGTTATGTCATGACAACCTGTCTTCAGAAAGCAGACATTGAACATTGGACCGTCGTCAAAAATAAAATTCAACAGAAGTATTTGCCCACATATACTATAGTCTAGCGTTTGTCGCAAAATTAAGACGAACAAATGCCGACATAGGTTCTCGAAAGACCAATACGCCTTGGAAAGTATTCGATATGTCGCATAATTATATAGATAATTAGAGTTTGGATATATATATAGTTAGCTTAAACCTTACAAGAAAAATATTACTATCCACTAAACTCTGCTTCATTGGAAATATTGCAGTCAGCTTTGATGTTCTCATACTACCTAATCACTCGTATGCGATACCTAATATCTCTTTGAAACACTTTTACGTTTCAATTGTGTTCTAACGTCCATCAAATCCTACATTTCAGTTGTCATCGAGGTCAATAACAATATGTGCCAGTCTGACCGTACCCCAGTAACGCTAGCGCGACTAAATTGCGAAAAAGCATTCGTGTAATGATGTACCGTCATTTTTCAATGGAAACTCGTAAATTTTACTCAAACGAAACGTTAGGCGTTTTACCATATGATTACTTCTTCCTAAATACATTATCGTCTCTATTAATTTTTACAAGCAAACAACTTTCGGTAGATGTCTACCATCTACCGAAAGTTGTTTGCTGATTATTGATAATTATGGTTTAATTCAAAAACAGTTTTCATTCTAAATACAAGACGAGAATCCAAGAAGTCCTTGCCACCAACCAAACCGAGCACAAACTTGTACCCCCCAGGGTATCTAACCCGGGACCTCTAGATCTTAATTCCTGTGAGCGGTCAAATAGACCACTGAGGCGGGTAAAACAGCTAAGACCACTAGTTTCCATAGAAAAACGACGTCGATCCACGGGACGCTTTGCGCATTCCATTCGCCTCAGTGCCACGCTTAAAACAGATCAGTGACTATCGATCCGAACCATGCGCATACGACGGGCAGCGCGTAAGTGAATAGCGCTTTCTGCAGTGAGGGTCTGTCTGCCGCTCCGGTCACGGGCTGTTCCCTGATTGGTCCTTCAGTGACTGGGTTTGAAGGTTCTACCGTTTCCGGTGGACTGATGTCCGGGATATTTCCCATTCGGCCAACGACGTCAACGTTGTTGGTGGACGGTTCGTCGATCACGCTCGGTACGAAGGGTTGTTCGGGCGGCGGCGGCGGCGGCGGGTTCGCCCCGGTCTCGCCCTCGGTCGGGTCGAACTCTGGAGGTATGTGGCCTGAACCTGGAAAGGGAAAGTTTTATAGGTCACAGTGGCGTGGCGTGAAAAAACAAGTTAGGCAAGCCACAACTATATGAAGCCTCTTATGGTTTAAGCATTAACTTTTAACACCGCCTGCTAGGACACGACTACAACTGTTCAACGCCATCTAGTGACGAAGCGGAGAACTACGTTGCCACTTTTGCGTGCTTGTGCTTTGTTTTATACAGCCAGAAAGAGAGATCATTATACAAACAAAATCCGTGTTAATAAGGGAAGGACGATTCAACCCGGTCCGGAGCGGCTTGCAGAAGCGGCGCACGACCGCGATATTGAGTGCAGTTCACAAAAGAAATTCCGCTTTTATGGCTATTGCAATAAGATCTAAAATATTTACTTTTGACGGAACTTGTTTTCGTGGGAGTTTATTACTAATGTGTGCGTGTGTCGTAGTGTATCGATGCATAAGCGCGTAGGCTGCCGAAATGCCGGCTTGATGCCGGCTTGTAGGCAAACTTTAGGTACTATTTCGCGTTGCGTGCGCCTGACAAGACTACGCTTGTCTGTGTGCGTGCAGGCGCTGTATAGCAGGCGTCCATAACTCGATATTTAGCGAGTTAGTTGAAGGAATCTAGAGAGCGGGAGCGAATTGTATGTACCTGTGTTGCATATTGTTTCGCGCGCGTTTAATACTGTTATGATAAGATTATATTGATGGATTTTTTTTATTTGCTTATAAAATGGTATTTTACTTGAATTATGGTAATGATTTTTTTATGCTCGCTCGTTTGGTACGGCTGTTGGGAATCGGGTTATATGGACGCTCCGCCACTGATAGGTCATTCAACTTTTCAGTTTGAGCGTAATTAAAACACCTGCAGCTCGATGTCGCAGTGGCCTAGCGCGCTCGGCCTGCGATTGCGTGAACTAAGGAATGTTGCTGATGCCGGTCATTGGATGGGTGACCGAAATTTTACTATCTGGAGTTTCTCCGTGCTTCAGAAGGCACGTTAAGGCGTTGGTCCCGGATGCATCTGCAGTCATTAATACCCACCAACCCGCACTGGGCCAGCGTGGTGGGTTATTTTTTTTTTTTTTTTCTATTTATTTGGGTAAACAAACAGTATCAAAATACAGATATATACAAAGTAAAAATTAAGGATAATTACAAGTTTGACACCAGCACCGTTTACCACATAGGTATATAACAAGAATATAAACATTTAGAGTCTAATCTATAGCAAAACGTGTAAAAACATCAACTAAAATATAAATACAAACAACATATTATAAGTAACAATACATTACTATATAAGGGAAATTGCCCGGTGCAGACCAATAAGCACCTTGGGGCACCCGAATGGTGGAGGGCAAACCACCAACAACAGCATACCCAAAGAGGGTTGGTGTCAGGCAGGCGGCCGGCTGTAAAACCTAAGCCAAAACCTTGAGCAGTATGGTTTGGAATGTTGTCATTCTAATCACTCTCTCCGTTCATGGGTCTCTCGACATGGTCCGTTCCGTCTCTTCTTTAGACATTCATTCATCACTAGCACCTTTACGGTGGGATGGATGATATGAATCAAAAGGGAGTGGATGGCTTGATGACGTCTGACATATGAATGGAAGAGGAAACATACTGCGCCGACCCCAGATAGACTGGGAACAGGGCAGGAAGAAGAAGAAGAATACATTACTATATATATAAATATATTCATATTATAACATATATTTATTGTATAATTAAATAAAAAATACTGTGTCCAAATTAATACTGTTCCTGTGTATTATTTTGTAGTATAGATATTACCTGTCTCTTAAATAAGCTTGGTCGTGTTATTGCCATGTCAACTGAACGGAATAATGTGTTATATGAACACACTAGTCGATTAAGTGGAGAACGTTTGCCGGCGTTTGTCCGAGTGCGTGGGGTCACAAATAATTGACAAGGAGTACGGGTGTGTGTTCTAGCGGGTACTTTATATCGTAGTCTGTTAATTATAGGTATACAATCATACCTATTATTATACAAATCATATAACATAGTGACTTCAAGTTGTTTACGTCGATCATTGAGACTCAGAAGTTGGTATTTTTTTAGCAGTTGTTCATATGGCATAAGAAAGTGACAGCATTTATAGTGCATAGTACGTAAAAACTTTTTTTGGACTCTTTCAACCGCCGTAACGTATTTATTGTAATACGGGTTCCAGATGGGCACTGCATATTCAAGTTGGGAACGAATTAATGATTTGTATAAGAACAAGTATGTGGAAGGTTTTTTGAATTTATTACTATTACGTATCACGAATCCATACATCCTAAAAGCACGGTTTACAATATTATACACATGTAAATCCAGAAGCATTTTTGAATCCAAAGTAATTCCCAGATCCCTTATTGCATGGACCGATTCAAGCTGTAATCCATCTAAGCTGTACTGATAGTTTTGAACAATCCGTTTTCTAGTAAATGTAATTGTTTTGCATTTATTGATACTTAGTTTCAATTTATTGTCATTACAATAGGCAGCGAAACGGCCAAGGTCTGATTGAAATTTCAAATGATCATCGTAATTATCGATTATATGATAGATTTTTAAATCGTCCGCATATAAAAGGAAGTTACAGAAACTAAAACAATGATTGATATCGTTAATAAACAAAATAAACAGTAGAGGACCCAGAATTGAACCTTGTGGCACTCCAGAACTAATGAATACGTAATCTGACTCATAACCATTTATCACAACCTTTTGCGTGCGGTTAGTTATGTAGGATTTAAACCATCTCCACAAGTCACCACGAATACCATTGTATGCTAGTTTTTCCAATAATATTCTATGATCCACTCTATCGAACGCCTTTCTGAAGTCAGTATACACACAGTCGATCCTCTTACCATTATCAATGCCCTCAAAAATATAAGAAACGTATGTCAATAGATTGGTACCAGTTGATCTTCGTTTAACAAACCCGTGCTGCTGTTCTATGATTATGTTGTGTATGAAAGGGTATATATTATTGTGAACCACCCTTTCAAAGAGTTTAGAAAGTGCACACAAAATAGATATAGGGCGATAGTTCGCGACATCACTCCTGTTACCCCCTTTGTGGACTGGAATTATTCGAGCAGATTTCCAAATAATTGGAAATACTCCTTCTCTGAGACATTTATTAAAAATATATAGGATTGGGTAGCATATTGTTTCCGCAGTAAGCCTTAGGAATACAGGAGAAATATTATCAGTACCAGAACCCTTTGAAACGTCTAAACCTTTGAGTTCCCTCAAAACTTCTTCAGCTGTAAGAGTAACGCTGCTTAAGACTGAGTTCGTAAACTGATTCACATCCGGTAGGTTATCTATGTCATAACGATCAGACACAGACGATTGTTCAAAGACCGAATGAAAGTATAAAGAAAATAGGTGGCTCACTGCATCAGGACTGTCAGCTATTAGATCATTATAAGTAATTCTATCCGGAATATCTGACCCTGACTTCATATTATTGACATAGGTCCAGAAGTACTTTATATTTTCAGGTATAGCACCCTCAACAGTATGTATATAATCCTCGTAACATTTTTTAGACTCCAACTTAAACCTAGCCCTATACATAGAAAAGATTTCATAATCACTTTGATTATTAAATCTTTTCCATTTCACCCAGGCCTTATTTTTATTTTTAAAAATGTAAATTAGAGGCCTAGAGAACCATTTAGGATAATGTGTGGATTTAATTATTTTGGTAGGTACGTGTTTTTTAATTAGACTGTAGATAGTTTCGTAAAACACACATACTGCGCTTTCTGCATTACAATCCGAGAATGTTTTATCCCAGTTTATATGGGTTAAGTCTTTATTTAGAGCGTTATAATTACCTATTTTAAAGTTATATTCTATTCTAGGCCTATATTTAAAACTGGAGAAAGGGCCATTTATATTAAGAAGTCCAAAGAAAGGGGGGTGGTTTTTATCAGGCGGCACAAACGGTATTGGTGCTGGAACAATTGAAGATTCCGTAATATTAGTTAAACATAGATCTAGCAGTCGTCCTTTCATGTTTTTACATTTATTAATTTGAAAGCAGTTCAGTGTAGAGACAAAATTAAACAGTAGTTTGTTAGATGTGCTACTATTGGCCGCTACTATTGGCTCTAAATGATTTGCACTGTCGTGCCACTGCAGTGTTGGTAAGTTATAGTCGCCTATTATAATAAAGTCATTGGCGTCAACAGTGTTCAGTATATCGAGTAGGTAATTAAAGTGTGTCATATACACATCTGAGTCCATGTTAGGTGGAATATATACGGCACTAAGTAAACAAGAATAGTTACGCGATCGTATTTCAATCAGGACGTGATCGACAAGTGGTGAGCGACCAGCTATAGAGGGCGCGTCGGTGACGGGAGCGAATTCGTATTGTTTGGCATTGGCACTTAGCTCGCGGCGCACAGCCACAAGCACACCGCCACCATCGCGCCGTCCACAGCTCGCACGGTCTCTGTCACAGCGGTATACTCGATAACGCGCATCAATTATTTCATTATCTGATATGTTACTATGTAGCCATGTTTCTGTTAGAATAATTAAATCGTAGTCATGGGCTAAAACGTTCATATATAGTGTATGTAATTTTGTGCGTAGCCCTCGACAATTTTGATAATAAATAGATAACTTTGTCATTTTAAAGTATTTAAGTATAAATAAATATTATATTTTCGCAAAGTCTTTCTAGTCACTGCTACATAAGAGTTGAGAACAGTTGGTATAATTTCATTATTTAAATAGAAAAAGAAACGCGCTTTAACGATAATTTGCATTACTTCGTTCAAATCTGAACACAACCCATCAGAGATTAGCATCTTCATTACCTCGTTTTGGCAGCAATAAAAAAATACAAGTAATGCACCACAAAATACCACGAACATGTTTTCTGTCATAATAGTAAGATGTATAAATAGTGAGATGTGTATAATAGTGTAAATATACATAAAATGATAAGTAAACTGATATTTCAGTAGTAAATTCATATCTATATCAATTTCTAGCTCTTTACTATTTGTATTACGACTTACATACAATAGAAAAAACAAATAATACATGAAATCACCATAAATTTGCCTAAGTGGTATTAAAATGTTATATACTATCACTTTGATGTTGGCAAAACAATAAGTTTCAAATGTGACAGGTAACAAAAAAAAAAAATACATTTAAGTGTACCCACACAATGTAGTTGTGTGTGCAAACACAATACAAGCTATGATTAAAACTAAAGTATACACGGAACAACATACTGACACCACCCACAACTATTCCTATTATAATGTTATTTATTATACAATTTTTAGTAAACATATACAAGTATACCAACAAGGAGAACACAATGAGACCCTTTTTGGACATTAAACTATGTATTATAATTATTGTAATATTTGACAGGTAAATGAATTGATTATGATGTTTTAATAAGAAATGTACAGAGATATTGAAAATCGATATATGGTATATATGCATATATTGACTCGCGAATCGACACATATTGTAACCTTTAGACTGCAGTAGCTTACTTAATCTTACTGATATCAGCGTTAGATCGAATGGCAAGGACTGGTGTGGTATCAGACCTCCGCACCAGGATAGTGCCATGTTTGACCCAGACGTATTTAAATCCTTTTGTTTTCGCTGTCTCCCGGCACTGTCGAAATAGTAACTTATTGCTGAGAGTAAGGTGCTCGTTAACATATATAGCAGAAGGAGTTCCGCTGATTGAGAGTTTATTGGAATCAAGACCTTTTGTGGCTCGAAATGATGAGATGACGTTGTCTCGCAGAATTCTACTGGTAAACTTGACTACAATATTTTTGGGTCGTTGATTCTTCGTATCAGCGTGTGGCACTCGATGAACCGATACAACATCCGAAGGCCGTATCGATTGTTTGATGACATCACCCAGGTTTTCCAAAATATTAATAAGATTTTCTCCGCGACGTTCGGGTAAATTTGAAATTTCAATGTTGCACTGCCTAGCCTGTTGTTCTATTTTTGATAAGTGGTTTTCGATTGAATGAATTTTATTTACCAACTCGGCATTGCAATCGAAATTCTCTTCAATTTTTTTTAGGCGATTTTCAAACATGTCTTGGCGTTCAGAGGAATAATTTAAATACTTTTCCATTTCACTTAATCGATTATTTGTTTCTTTCAAAGATTTATTTATAGCAGTATTATCATTACTTAGTTTCGCCACGGTTACATTGATTTCGCTGAGTAAACTCGATATATTCGCCATCTCCCTTGAAAGGGCGGCATTAACTGCCGTAGTAATGCTATCAGTGATTTTGGAGTCAAGCATTAAAAGCTGTTTATTAAATTTCTCCTCCATCAATGTCAATTCATAATTATCCGGTTGTTTTCTTTTGCGGATATTGGTACTGGTTCATTTTCTCTGTTTACAGAGCTCAGTATATTTGTATCCGAGGAGGATTTACTAGGCGATGCGTGTTGTAAGGACATTGCGCGCAGGCGATCTTATTCTGTAGGTGCGACCGAGTCGAAAAATATGTTGTTGTCTTTTAGCTGGAGGCGGTGAAGAAGGGTTTCCCCGCTATCACAGCCGATAGATGCGATGCACGACAGAGATAACACTAAGATGCTCAACTGCGATTGAATATGTTTCACTCACTTTTACTTTTTAGCTCACACTTAATAATGATCTTAATGTACTTAGTATTTTAAGTTCAATTTAGATGTACGTTACTCGATAAAAAAATTGGTAGATTGGAGAATTGGTAGATAGTCATTGGATGGGGTGACCGAAATTTTACTATCTGGAGTTTCTCCGTGCTTCAGAAGGCACGTTAAGGCGTTGGTCCCGATGCATCTGCAGTCATTAATACCCACCAACCCGCACTGGGCCAGCGTGGTGGGTTATGGCACATTCTCCTAATATTCTTCCATCCATAGGGATAAGGCCCGTGCCCCAGGAGTGAGGACATAAAAAAGGCTGGTGATGATAATGAGTAGTTGACATACCCGTGTCGCCGTAGTCATCGTCGTCACCAGTGTCGTCGTCGTCCTCCCGATCGCCAGACCCCGATCCGGACCCGTCGAGGAAATCTTGTCGCGTCTGCCACACTTGTGGACTATCTGTGAAGTCAACGGATGACAATTAATATTGGCACTACTTAAAAGTAGGCCGTGTGGTGACGGCAGAGTAGAATACATCAGTCACCACCCCCATCTCTAGAATGATCACAAATATTTGACCTTACTAGGATTCGAACCCGGGACCAGAACATCTTGGCCGGTAGGCGGCCAGCGATCTGACCAAACCGACCGTCAAATTTATCTCGTGTAGATTTTTGATTTTCTTTGTAGATTTTTAAAGAACACAACAATGAATGTCATTAGATGGCAAGTATTTGACACCCGAACTGAAGGCGATCGAGGGCGTTTAAAACGCGATCTGATACTTTCTTTTTTTTCCGCCAGAGGTAAGTTACTAATTTAATGTAGGTATCCCGCTGACCAGGAAGTGGAATTTCCGTACGCGTGGCGGCGAAAAAATCTTAATGGTCAGGTGTGACATAAATAATTATCATAATAAAATATATTTGGAAATGTATCTGAACGTTTCGTTA
>OZ008342.1:15565566-15681996 GCA_963931975.1 Cataclysta lemnata
CTGTAGCTGTGGACATCATTGCTACGTCAATGAAACACACTGGTGAAAGGTAAACTATACTGATGCCAGATGTGGACAAGGATGGGCTATTTGTTACTATAGATTTCGGTTTATGTGTTTGGCGAGTTGTGGGATTGTATTTGGTGCATAATTTACAATGTACCTACATACATACATATATACATAAATCACGCCTATATCCCCGCAGGGGTAGGCAGAGGTGAACTAGCACCCACGTTTCGCCAATTATGTTAGGTCCCATGTAATAGGTGGCGAGCCTATTGCCATATATCGGGCACAATGTACCTGCAATGTCATAACTCGTTGACAATGGTGGGTCTCTCTACAGCCTACTTGCGTGCCGTTCTGATAGCGGAGCGTTGGGCTCTGGTGCGTTTAGTATCATCTTGGTATTGAATGCGGCAGGGTCGGCGCTTCGTTGCGGATCGGGGCGTGGGCGGGTTTGGGAGACCAATTATTACAGACTGAGGCATGTTGCGCACTCCCCTATTTTCTCTTGGACACACGGGTTTTCGGTATCTAGCGTCTTGACCATTCAAAAGTGTAACGGTAATCATACCAGATATGAATAAATGAATTTTGACTTTGACTATACGGTAATAGACCGCACATTTAGGCCGCGCGCTGCGTTAAGCGATTCTCCCGTCGCACGCGGCACGCAGCGCTGCTCTATGGAGATGACATGAAACAGCACGCCGCGCGGGCGTCCGTGCCGTACACTTGCTTAACGCAGCGCACGATCGTAGGTCGTGTTAGAAAAAAACTAAAACTAAACTAAACACATTTTTGAAACAAGACGCTACCCGATGTAACGCGACGCGTGTTGAGTCGAATCAATCAATATAATATATACACATATTGGTTTTCTGTGACACACAAACACACTAAGTTTGAACATCCGACGCAACGCCGGATTGTTCGGTGTGTACACGTGGAGTCGCGTCACGTTTCAAAAATGTTTCCGAGTCATAACAATCGGCGGGTAAATTCTGGATAGCCTACTTGACAGATCATTTTAACGTTGTAATATGAAATATATGTCAATTGAACTGCCAAGTAAGCTAGAAGCTAGCTAGGGCAGGGAGAAGAAGGGTGTACCTGGCGATCTCACCGATACCTATGAATGGAAGAGGAAACACACTGCGCCGAGCCCAAACTAGGCACAAGGCAGGGAGGAGTAGAAGACGACGGTAGGATGAAGAAGAATACTGTGTATACCTAGCGGAGGCGCTGCCGTTGAAGCAGGGCGCGGAGGTGACGCTGCCGGCCGCGCACAGCAGGGCAGGCAGCTGGCTCCAGTAGCGGCGCCAGGTGCGGAGGCGGGCCCTGGCTTCGCGAACCAACCGTTCCAACGCCGCGCCGCCCCACTCGGAACCCACCGAGGAGCCTGAAGAGAAATGTTTCACGTGTAATAATAGATTATACAGGTCAGAACCCACTGAGGAACCTGAAGAAAGATATTTTACATGTAGATGATAGTTGATTATACAAGGTGTAACAGCTTAGATAGGTCCACCAAACTGAACAACTTTAAATATGAGACCAACAGCAAAATCTCAAAATATAAACACTTCCCCTTACAAACTGATGTCAGCTGGTTCCCGGTTTATATGGGGAAGTGATTTTTTTTTCTGCTATTTCGATTTTGGTCTCGTAGTGAAGGTTGCTCAGTTTGATGGCCTGAATAACCACTTTAAATATGACTGTATGTTTTTGTTACATTTTGTATACCAAGGGCGATAAGACAAAGAATGTCTCAGATCGCAAGTATTTGGCGATTAATATGCGATCAGGCTTTCCTTTTTATCGCCCGAGGTAAGGTCATAGTTTCATGTCACCCCTGACCAGGAAGTAGGATTTTCCGTACGCGTAGCGGGCAAAAAGTCCACTTTATGGTCAGGTGTGACATAAACGTACATACGTTAAGCCTTTCTGCTACAGGGGTAGGCAGAGATCACTACTTTCCACTTGCAAGCTCCTTCTTAAGATACTTCTTTACGTGCATACATACATAAATCACGCCTGTATCCCCGAAAGGGTAGGCAGAGGTGTAATAACACTCACGTTTCGCCAATTAGGTTAGGTCCCACATTAGTCCCATGCGAGCCTATAGCCATGTATGGGGCACAGGAAATCTCAGTACGTTGCTACGTAGTCCTCTTAGGAACGCTGCTGCCCATTACTCATCGCTGTTTTAACCCTTAGTCGCCTTGTACGACACCCACGGGATAGATGGGGGTGGTGACAATTGTATTCTGCTCCGCCGTCACCAAACGGCTATTTCAAAAACAATGTCACAAAATTGCTTTTGATGTTGAAAGCAAGTGTTATGTCCAGGGGCCTTACCACCAACTCTAAACGCGACTCAATTCCCATTGTTAAGGTGAGACAACACTATAAGCCGAGTAGAGCGGTGTCCCGTTTGGTCACCCGCGTTTGGATCACACTAATACTTCACGGCCACAGTTTTCAAGATTCACTCACCATGCACCTCTTCGCCCTTGGAAGGCTTCTTCTTCTTCGAGCCCCTTTTGCCGTCAAACTCGAACGCCCTGTAGTCGATCTCCGAGCTGGCCGCGCCGGGCTCCGGGGCGGCGTCCCTCCGAGCCCTATCGTGGTCCCTTCCGTACTCCTCGTACTCATCCAGATCCATATTCCCCCTCATGTACTGCAGGAACCTTTCCCTAAGCTTAGCCTGTTCCGCTAAGAGTTTGGTGGTTTTCTTGATGTCCTCAGAACTGCGGAGTCCGATCGAAGGATCGTCGAGAACTTTCTCAAACGAGGTCTCGATCTCGAAGTCGTCAATATCGTTCAGATCTTCCGGTACAGAGCGAACGTTCCGGCGAGTTCGGTCCGGAGCGAAGAACGGACCTGCCCCCCCGCCCCCGCCGCCTAGGACGGGCTTGCCGCACCCGGCGAAGATCTTCTGCGAGATCTCCTGGTTGTGCTCCTGGAAGCTCATGATCGCCTCCGAGATCTTGATGTCGATCGGCTCCACCACCATGGCTATGTTGAAGGGCCCTAGTAGCCGGTCGGCCACTTTATCGATGGCCTCTGGAACGGGGGAAAGGAATGTTGTTAACGTCACAGTTCTTAGCAGTATACATATCAGGGAGAACAGATACCTCCTTACTATAAGACGTGGACTAAAGTTAGTCATGGTTTCAAACTGACGCTTGTTCTTTTACTTACTGAATGAAAGACAGGTCAGCATCATTTTAAACCATGACTAACTTTAGTCCACGTTTTTTAATAAGTGTTTATTAACCAAGGTTTTATTTTTGGAGCGTTCTTTAGTTATTTAACTGGCTAGGCCAAAAACTTCGATCTTATCCGGCGCGAAGGACCACTAGTTGACTGATTGAAAAAAGTCTATTTAAAGTAATACGCATTTTAACGGTATATAAGATAAGATGACCCTATTTTAGTTTTGGAGCGTTCTCAAATTATTAATCAACTTCGACCATATCTGGTCCGATGGACCATCCAGTTGACTCATTGAAAAAAAATCGATATATACCGTTATTTGTTGAAGACAGTTCAAGGTTTCTTCTTAAATGAGTTCGATATTGTGTCCTACGAAGGATCTTGGGCGTCAAACTGGAAAACTACGCGATTTCACAAAGAAACCTTCTGTTGCAGGCCGAACCCGGGTGTCTTTTTAAAAAGTCCTAAGCGCTGCCACTGATTCACAGTGAATTCATGGAATGCTAAGAGTTTTTGTCTCTTTCACGAGTTAGCAATTATTGCATAGTGCATAGAGTTATAACTGTTCAAATGGCGATTCGACTAACCGACGTATGCGTCCCATAGGGTTAATTATAACACTTCGTTCAAATGGCGATTCGACTTACCGACGTATGCGTCCCAATGCTCGCCCAGATCAGCGTGCGCCGGCAGACAGCCCCTTAGCACGTTGTGGCAGTAGCGGCTGCACGCGGGCGTCTCGTCTCCTGAGCAGCTGCCGCAGAATCGAAGGCGGGCCCAGGCAGTCACGCATTCTGACGTCACTCCCACCTGAAAAGGACGCGTTGTTTGCGTAAAGAGACAGTAACAGCGCTTATGCACTACATCCGATCCGAATCCAAGATTTTGACGGTCCATCCGTTGTAGTCGTAGAACTATTTCTATGGTAACTTCCGATCTCTGTCCGAGTTTTCTAGACCAATAATTTTTTGACGGATTCGGATCGGATGTAGTGCGTAAGCGCTCTAAAGCTCGTGTTTCAGGTCCATGTTCTTGTATCAAACTATTTAACCATACAAACAAACAAACTCTTCACACGCTAATCTCAGGAACTACTGACTCAAATTGAAAAATTATTTTTGTGTTGGATAGTCCATTAATCGAGGAAGGCTATAGGCTATATAGGTAATACCCGACATTAGAGCGAGCAAAGCCGAGGGCGACCACTAGTTAGTTTATATATTATATCGCAGCCAAACTAGCTTAATTAGCCGTTCAATCAACAGCCTAGCCTCTTTACTAAACAGCGCCGTTCAACTATGGGCCTGAATGATATGCAATAGCCAGCCAGACAAAGATCTTACTATTTACTGACACGGGTTAGTAAGTTGGTTAGGTTAGTATGTACCAACGAACCCTCAACGCGATTTATCGCGTTCCGAATTCTGTGAAAACTGTTACTCTTTCACTGAAGATACATAATGGCAAACACCCATTCATATCCGAAACCATGAGTGTTTTGACCTACCGTGTTGTTTCAAAACGTCTTCAAAATATTCTAAATACATATACCTATAACAGTTGCATCGAACAAATGCCGTGTACATTTTAAACACTCGCATTGTTATACATTCATCAATAAATCAGAATGAATCAGTGGATGACATCAGTGCTGGACTTTAACCAACGATAAATATTAAAACTTATTCTCGTTGAGGTTGCGTACGCGGCGACACTGCAGAAGTCATCACACAATAAATGCCTACAGCAGGACTTGGAGTTCCTTAAGACCGATATCTTGATATTACTAATTAAACTTTCCTAAGTGGTTATATTCTTATAAAAGCAAATATTTCACATTCAGTAAAAGTAAATGTTATGAAACCAGCGTTAAATGGCTTTATCATATCGTGTTTCGGTGTTCATGCTAGCCGGGCAGATTTTTAAACTTGGTGTCCATGCCGTGTGGTGACGGCAGAGCAGAATATAATTGTCACCAAACCCAACCTCATCCGCCTAATGTAATTTGTATTGAAATATTAATACCTATCTATCTACACTCCTTTTTCAAATGAAAAGCATTAGAATATTTTTATTATTTTGGCTTGGGAAATGTATGTATTACAGTTGAAACAAGTCTGTTTAAGAAACTTATTTTCGCTGACGTGATATAGGTATTCTTTGTCATATCATTAAATTCCCACGATCAAAAATGTTCTTTTTGACATTTTCAAACACAACATACGCGGCGTGCGCATTTGGACCCGCTTAACTGATTCATTGTGTCAAAAATGTAGATTCCTGGCCTCACATAGATTGTTCGAGTCTCGAATGATTCACCAATGATCCTAGTCGGAATAAAAGTTGAAGGTCAACTGGATTTAATTGATTGGTTAAAGGCGCATAGTAATAAAGTAGTACCTACCAGACACGATTAATGTGCTATATGGAGTCACCGTTTAGCTCTAATAGGTACCTCTATTGATTTAATTAGCTTGTTATGGATACTAAAACGTTAGACGTTAGTGTATTATTAGAAAATAGGTAAAGTCTTAGGTGATAAATTAGATATGCTTTGTTCTAGGAGATTTTTATTTTACCCTTTGACTGTAATCAGTTTTAGCAATAAAATAACAAATTGCAAATGTACGTACTAAAAAACTAAAACTACTAAATGATTTTGTCACTGGCTAGCGCAAGTAGATAAAAACCGCTTAATTTTTAAATAAAAAATTTGGGACTCTTTCTTTTTTTTATTAAGAGTAAAAGGAACGGCAAATGCATAATTCAATAACAGGATACTGATTGTCCTTGCCTTCAATTGTCAAATAGCCTAGTTATCTGGGAATAAGGTCGAAAATTACTTATTCGCTTATAAAATTATAGATGGCTGCAACTTTATAGAAGTTAAATAATCGATTGATTATCCTCAATCTTGTGTCCAATCTAGTATATTATGTGATAAGTAGGATATTGTATTAATTAAATTATTACCTTCTCTTCACTTTTTTTACTATGATGCCGCGAAACCCGCTGTTTTGCTGTGTTCAATGTTATTCAATTTTTATTAATGTCGTAAACTTTAACGATCCCGATGTATTAGTGTAAAAAAAGACTATCCGAAGGACAACAGTGCTATAACGATGTCGGACAAATAGGGATGATGTCAATACTAAGAATCACTGAAATAATGATTTATTTTATCTAATAAATTTAGCAATCCGCCATATTTGGTTAAACGGCGCATGACGACACAATTTAGCTAACTCCGTTTTGCCATTTTATTTTCCAATCAAAATCACTGCTAAAGAAACTATCATTTTTACGCTATCGTGACGTCACACAGACCCACGGACCTCTATTATTAAAAGTACACGGGACTTGTATACTAGAATTCAGTGCACAGACCCCATTGCTATTTTCGCGTTTTGGCGGAAACTTTAAATTGCATGGTTCAAAACCATGTTTTCTCTATCAAAATCTTTTACAAAAAATAATTTATTTCGGGTAAAGTAGACGCATAAAAACAACGTGTAGTTTTTCAAAACTAGTCGACATGCCTATTAAGACCGGCACTAATTTGGTCGGCTATAAAAAGCGTAGTCGTTTGGCCAAGTGAAATGGATCCCCGTTTGTGGACAGTTTGTTTTCACTTAAGAAGCGGCGCTTAATGACCAATTAAGACATTTGTATTGTGTAGCAACAAGCCCTCTCTATTTACAAATAACGACTCTAGTACGCGTGTTTGATTGTTTGCATGACGATTCTCTTGGCTACTTTTACGTTTACCTATTACTTTCCTCAAATAAAATTTTACATTTCGATAAATGATTACCTATTCAAAATTTAATGTCACGCGTGATTTGAAAACAGACAGATGAATACCACCAATTTTTAAATTGTCACTTTCATACGTTCTTGTCAGGAGTTTCTCTGTTCCCAGTTTATCATGGGGTCGGCGCAGTATGTTTCCTCTTCCATTCAAATAGGTCTGACGTCATCTAGCCATGCACTCCCTTTTGATTCATATCATCCATCACACCATAAAGGTTCTAGTGATGAATGAATGAACGTATAGAAAAGAGACAGAACGGGCCATGTCGAGAGACTGATGAACGGAGAGAGTGTTTGGAATTACAACATTCCAATTCATACCGCTCAAGGTTAACGCTTAGGTTTTACAGCCGGCCGCCTGTCTGACACCAACCCTCTTTAGGTATGCTGTTGTTGGTGATTTACCCGAATGGTGGAGGACCATTCGGGTGCCCCAATGTGCTTTTATATCTACATCGGGCAATCTCCCTTAGTCGACTTTTACGACATCCATGGGATGAGTCGGGACTGGGCAATTCTACGTTATTTTTTCCCAGGCCAGCATGGAAGACATACATACATACAGAACCTCAATTAATATCTGAAAACGTTTCACTGCGCTGCGCATAAATGTCAACTTATGTGCCGGGTATTGTACTTACGTACCTGCATCATATTTCGTACGACGTCGGCGCCCGCGTGCAGTGCTTTGTGGAAGGTTCTGGTAGCGACGAACGCCCTCCTCAACTGCACTGAGAGCTTCTGTGGAACATCTTCGAACGGCCGGATTTCCCGCATGTGTTCGTTCACGCACGACAAATACCTGGACAGAAGGCGTTATTGATCATTCCATTGATTAAAACTCATTAAATAATTAATAAAATAAACAAATATAAATATTTATGAAAGAGGAGCTCGTTAGCGAAGCCTGCAATTGCGTAAACTAAGCAATTTCCGCTAAGGCTGTTCATTGGATGGGTGACCAAATATGTATTATCCCGAGATCCCTGCACTTCGGAAGGCCTGTTGAGCCGACCGTCCCAGATGCATCTGCAGTCATTATGGGGACATGAAAAGGCTGGTGAAGATGATGACTTGCCCTATCAGCTTATTCACAAATCAACATTCAAGTTTACAATGAGGAATCATAAACTGGTACTACAGAATTAGCGATCACATCAATTTTTATAACCTCATTAATCAAATCGGGTCGGTGTTTAAATAAAAATATACAAATTATATGCTACTACTATAAACCATAGCCTAATTTGGTGTTAATACTCAAAATATTTAAACTAAAGATTTAAATGTTTAGACTATCGACACAATCAGATTGAATACGAATGAGAACCCCAATCAAATATATATTTTATGGCATTACGTTAAGACTTTACCTCAACCAAATGAGATAGTCATACTTACTACATATATCGCCCATGGAGGCAGCGGGTAATGAAAATGCCGCGCAAGCAAATATTTTTAAGTTCAATACTATTCAGAAGACTACCCATTGGATGTTCAATAGGGTTCATATGCACGATGTTTGTAATACTGTAGGTACACATAATTACAAGAAACACATAATGCAATAAACATCGCATGGAAATGGCAACCATTTTGCGTCGTGTTAATAAAGTCAAGAATTTACTCGGTGTGATATATAGCAATGCAAAGTTTTACCGCTACACCTGAACCTACTTACATCCGAATTATTCTGCGTCGTGTGCCAAGAATGCCAAAAGCATTCCAAAGGATGTGATGCGTCTTTAAGGAACATTAAACTCAATACCAGATCATCATGATGTTGATGACGGTACGTTTAGAATTAAGATCGCTAAAGAGATGGATGGATTGCGTGAGAAATGGCATGGAGTAAATGAAGAGAAGACAAGTAACGAGAATGGAGTAAAAAGACTAAATAAACTGGGTAAAGGACTGGAGTATGAAGAAACAGATGATTTACAAACAAAAAGCCTTGCAAAATCGTAATCTCATGACAGACAGCCGATAGCAAAATTGAATCATAATAATGTTGAACCTTCTGCTGCCAAATTGAAAATTCAGAAAGAAGCAGACGAGTGGGTTCTAGAAATTATTGCCGAAAACAGTCTTTCACAAAATATACGACGCCATAAAAATCAATACGAGCCGGTTGTTTACAAGCAAAACTCATTCGGAAGTAAACTTTGACCTACATTTATTGATTTATTAAAATGAATTCGGATCAATAATAATGATGCAGTTATAGACGCGTGTTGAGACCAATAATGGACACGGGACGGGCGATTGGCAGCCAGCTACTGTTTACACTCGAAGGACTATAAAACACTTAAGCTGGACAGTTTTATTGTTATGGACACGTAAACAAACTATTACTGCGATAGTGCGCCATAAAAAGCACTGAAAAAGGCATTATGATAAGGTTATAACGTGCATTTGACCCGTTACATTGTTAAAGGGTTCGTGATTATACGTGGATTATAAGTGGCGGTAAAATTCTAAGGCTTGATGTCTGCTTAACACTTAGGTCCATTCTGGAATAGGATTAAAGTTACAATTGTATGTAACTTTAATCCTATTCCACATGTAGGATTCCTAAATCAACATCCTACATCAGGATTCCTACATCAATATCCGTTTTATCTTCTAATAAGGCAATTTTGGTTATTCGTCTATGGAAGTAAGTAATGGTATCAATTTAATTATCAATAATAATTTGTTTATTATAAATGAAGATGATGGATTAATATAGAGTGTAGACACACATTATTTCAGACCCAAGGGTTGTATAGGTCTTGACCAGTTTAGTATGAAATGTCACCCCAATTACTGTTTTGATTCATCGGTCTCACTTAAGTGTGTGAGTGCATAGCAGACAGTACATAACAGCCGACCTCAGAAAACAGGGCAGGAAGTTGATGATGAAGAAATTATTAGAGAGAATATCTTCAACAAATTGCAAGCATAATATTGTTTTGATGATTTCACTCGTACTGAAAGCAATCTGTGTTTATTTAATTACCCTTAATTGCATTAAACTTTGATCATAATTATCGACATTACCGTCTCAACCCACAGACAGACAATAAACACGCATATTACCTTTGCCATAAGTCCCAACAGTATAATTAAGCTAACTTTGTCGACGTTTATAGTCGACCGCAAATGTTGAGTCGTTTGACTTCGTCATATGCAACCATTATAGATGTACCCCGCCGGTTTGCGGTTACATGACCTCCTGTGCGTTTATTGTGATAAATAACAAGCACATATAAAGTTGTCGATTAAAGAAAACATTGCATTCAACTAAATTAATTGAACATTTCTTCTAATCAAATAAATTGTCTATGATTTGGTAGAGAGGCTTTGTCAAGGGATAGGAAACAATTATGCAATCAATCTCTGTACAATGTGGTAGGTTATATCTTGTGTTATGTAGAATATTCAATTATAGTGTACAACTTCTAGGTTAATTAGATAACGCTTTGAACTCCAATTACTTATTTCTGTTGCGGTAAACAGAGGGTTTCGACCTCGCAAAAGCGGCACAAGCGATCGATACAGCTTGATTAGAACGGTTTACATGCTTCCAACGTGCCACTTTATTTCTGGAAACAAATTAACAACATTTCCAAGCGTCGTTTCTGTGTCATTATAAAGTCGTAAACTCGATATTCAGCGTCTTGACGATTCATAAGTCTTTTGTAATTATAGGATACTCTGTCCTTGCCGATTATGGGTCTAGTAATCTGTTTGTGGTAGTTCGAAGTAAACTTTTAAGCACAGCATCTGTGTCTCATCGATTGATTTTATTCGTTTTGAACGCTCTTCTATATGATATAATATAAAATGATTATTATGTGAAGTAAACGTTATCATAAACGAAATTAGATAATAATGCATTATGTGTTAAAATTTAATTATGTCAAATTAAACATAACCGCGCGAATGACCTGCCCGCCTAGCATGACCAGCAAAACACGATATGACATAGCCATTTATCGCATTAAGCTTACAAAAATCATTGGATTTACGACAGTTCAAAGCGAAAAATGGCTATCTTTATGATACAGCCTTAGAGGCTTATTCCATTAATCAATTCAGGCTTATTCAGCTGGCTCCTAGCTGGGCCTTGCCCCACGGCAAACCACCCGGCATATGGTTAGACCGCGCCGAGGGCCTCGCCACCAGACCGGGGTCGAGCACAGGGGGCGATGGGGAGCCCCGCCGTCTTAGACGGCGGCTCAGACCACCGGGGGACTGATGTCCCCTGAGTTGATGCCCGGGCCATGAGCTACCGCTCGATGCCCGCAGCCCGCCATCAGGCGGATGACCCGGATGGTGATGATGATATTCAAATGTTAAAATCCAAAGATTTTTGACTGTTCTACGCGATAAATGGCTATATCATATCGTGTTTCGGTGGTCATGCTAGCCGGGCTTCATGTGATAATTAATATACATAGATCCAGAATACTTCATCTCCAATCTCTTTTCGTTCCCAAAGTCACAAAATAGAGATTTGCAAAAATTCTAAGTTGTCATTTCATTTCAGTCAGTGTAACCAAAAATCTGTGACTGTGATTGTGTCTATAAAATAATACAAGACTCGTAAGAATCTCCTACGACTCTGGCGAAATATTTGGCAATGTTATCCTCATAAATATCTACGGCAATTGTCAAAGATAATTGACCTTTAGCGCAGATATAAGAGGATCTTACGAATTTCTCGCAATTTAGTCACAAAATAAGAGATAGCGATGTAGATACAAAGGAAACTGATTTTCTGTATTCTGTGGAAAATTAGTCAAGTGTCTACTCACTTTTCATCGAAGCTGTACTGGGAGTTGAGAACGCTGAACATCTTCTGGTACAGGATTCCGAAGAATTTGTTCATCATCACATCGAACTCTACGTCGCCTTGCGTATAATACCTGAAAGATTTTTTTTTGTTTCAATAGATCATTTGAATCAACTTTCTAAAAATTAGTACTTAATTAGTAGTAGTAGTATTACGCTAAAACGGTATAATCTGGAAGCTTCGGGTACTTTTAAAGATGAAAAAATCGTCTTCTCTGCAGAAAATGAAGATCAAAGGTGAAATAGCTTTTAAGAAAATTTGATTCGACACTCTTAACGAATCCAGGTACTAATGAAGTTATGACGCTACAGACAGAGCTTCTAAGAGATGAAAATACTAATTTTATCGAGTAACTGGAAATGGAAAATAAATTCCGGGAAAGAATCAATAGAATTCAAAGCAAAGGAACAAATAAAATCACTGCTGAATTTACGGGTAGGCAGAGGCAAATAAACACTCACGTTCCGCCATGGGTCATGTTTGGTGGTGAGCCTATTGCCAACTATGTCTGATAGTTATAACTATAACAGGAACGCTTACTCGTCGCAGTCTTCTAAGCCGCCATGTACCTACGAAACCCGCGGGAGACATTGGGGGTGGTGGCAATTGTATTCTCCTCTGCTTAATTAAATACCTACAGTGAAATAGTATAAAAGGTCTCATGGCTTCAAGGACAAATTGAAATACATATTCTTTATGTTATAAATGCTAATAAATGACCCGAGGAATTTAAAGCATCAACGGCTTCAACTGTTTAAAATAAAACTATTATGAATTCAAGTAGCGTTTACCTGTAGGCCTATTCCCTAACTTTTTTTGACAGTTGATAGTGATGATCACCGAACTATTTACTTATCCATTACTACTTTACTATAATGCTATTGTGACACTTGTCATGTGATAACAGCAATGTATTAGTAAATAGTTCGGTGATCATCACTTTCAACTGTCAAATAAAGTTAGGGAATAGGCCTACTGGTTGTTTGTTGTTTTGCTTTGTTCTTATTTTTGCCGACGACCGATCAGTTTTTAATCTCCTAATATGTTTGATTTCATATATAGCCAGCGACAAGAATTAGAGGGCTTTCGGAGCTTATGAAATGCGATAGTGCCTAATCGCTTTATTGGGGGATTATCTAAATTCTAAAACATATATTGCTCAACGAGGCTTAGATTTGTTATACGGATAAAAAAGTTTATCGGCCAACATACAATCGTTAAACTATAAACCAGCGTCGAAGTTGTTCTATTTCAAATGTGTAGTAGATGTAAATAAAAAGAATCGAGATATTTGTATTGATATTCATAAGTAAGTAAAGACGTGTGGTGACGGCAGAGCAGAATATACAATTGTCACCACCCCCATCTCTTCTGTAGGTGTCGTACAAGGCGACTAAGATTAAAGTCAGCGACGAGTAATGGGCAGCAGCATTCCTCTCATACCACCTAGCAATATAATGCGATTTATGTGCCCGATATATGAAGTATTACATGGGACCTAACTTTTTCGGCGAGAAGTGGGTGTTAATTCACCTCTGCCTTTCAGGGTGTGATTTATGTATTCGTAAGCAATTGTTTCTTAAAAATCTTCCTTACCTTTCTAGTTCTTCAAATAGTTTCTCGAATACGTAAGAGTGTTGTTCATAAATCATGCCATAAGTCCTCTTGAACATCGTGTGGAATTCTTCCTTGGACATGTGCAGCAATTTCTTGAAGAAATCTGAAAAAGAAAAGTAGGTTTTAATTCTATGTGTTGAACTGAATTAAGTGCGGACGAACTTAGATGAACAGAAAAAACTGATTACTGGTGAAAATGCTTGTCGAATGAGCTTTCAGTGGTCAGGAACCACAGAGGAACAGAAATAATTATTCAGTCAATTATTTATAAGCGTTTTCCCGGTACTGTTTTAAAAATACACTTATTATTAATTAACAGTGATGATCTTTGCGATACTGCCTGGTAGTCTGGGATCTAAAACTCAGAAATCATCAGGGTATCATAAAAGTTAACTAAATGTAGACCAATAAGCACCTTTGCACAGCCGAAAGGAAAGGTGGATGGCAAACCTCCAAGGTTTTAGAGATTTTCTCCACGTCTCGTGCTATTTGGGCTAGGATATCCTTTCAGGGAAAAAAACTAATATATCGTCTGAAGCAAACAGTACATTTAATGACTAATTTATAAAATTCGCCTCTACAACAACGGTGTTTCGAAGAAATCTCTAACGAGCGATGATACAATTATTTTCACTTCATTAACTCAATTGAGCTCATGGAAAATTTGAGTCACCACTTCTAAGTTGATAATTGCAGTACACGAGCATTGCACCTTAATGCTTTCTCATAAGAACCATTATTTAAAGAGACGTGTTACATTGACCCAGGTAATACATGTATGCATTTTTCCTCAAGTCTGTTGATGTAGGTGCCTTTGAAATTCGTTTGAAATATAATTTGTTTTTTATAAGAACATTATAGTTATTTGTTCGAATAAAATTACAAAGAAAAATAAATCAGAAGAAACTTATTGACTAAATACTATTTGAATTTTAATATAATGGTGCCTAGACAGAGATCGTCTACGATAATTATTGAGACTAAATCGGCCTGGCTTTCAAAAAGGACAACTTCTGTTTAAACATCGGGTTTCGTTGATTCTTCGCTTCTTCTCCCTCCCTGTTCCCAGTCTATCTGGGGTCGGCGCAGTGTGTTTCCTCTTCCATTCATATCGGTCAGACGTCATCAAGTCATTCACTACCTTTTCATTCATATCATCCATCACACCGTAAAGGTGCTAGTGATGAATGAATATATAGAAAAGAGACGGAACGGACCATGTCGAGAGACCGATGAACGGAGAGAGTGATTGGAATGACAACATTCCAATCCATACTGCTCAAAGTTTTGCCTTAGGTTTTACAGCCGGCCGCCTGCCTGACACCAACCCTCTTTGGGTATGCTGTTTTTGGTGGTTTGGCTTCCACCATTCGGGTGCCCCAAGCTGCTTAGTCGGGGCTGGCCTATTCTACGTTATTTGTTCGCTCCCAGGCCAGCATTGAAGACATCGGGTTTCGTTGATTATTTAATGTTATACAAAAGTTGAGGAAATACAATTATAATCTGAAATTTCTGAATAAGTTTCTTCCGGATAGTGTTTTGTTTTACTTTGGAAACTAATACTAGGTAAGACTATTGTTGAAACGTTTAGTATCACAGAAGAATTATATTCTTCGAAAATAAATAAAACAACCCGAACGAATTCTCCGAACTGTATACAGATGTCGGGCTTAAGGAAGGATGAATGGAGCAATTAGACAGGCGGGGAACGTAATGAAATTATACATTTGTGACTCACTAATTCTGTAAATCAATGGAGTGAAAATAAGTCTCTTCTTGTTATTGAACGGGTCTCTGAATTTACTTGCGTCATTGCTGATATGGGTCAGAATACAATGTTGTTATAGAAATTGATTTTCCCTTTCCAGTTGTTTACATAGATATACAACGAAATTGAGTCTATTTTTAACGCGCTCTTCTACGGTGTATTGCGTACACTATGACTTTGTGTTATTTAACAGTTTAGATTTGATTTTAATTTAAATCACTACAGTATATTACAAAAAAAATTATGTCTTATTATATATTCGAAAAAATTCGGACCTTGTTTTCGTTGTATTATTTTTTAACAGAGTGCCCTAAGGGGCAAAGTAGGTAATTCGTCTTTGTGTCACTGTACTAGCCGGACCGACAGGTTGAAATCTGAATTCTGACATAAGTACAATTGTTTTTAAGGACACAGGCTGTTCCCTGATCCTCTTGTATTCACTGAGCGATATTTATGTATGTATTTTAATGAAAGTTATGTACACCGATCTTTTGTGGCAGACAGACACCTTTAGCAGACATTTTTAGCAATGATTCTGTGAATAGACAAGAATGCCTATTCTTGATTGTGGTTCACGTTACGTGATGATTGTGTGGAGGTCAACGGCAAGGCGATTGGATGTTTTCAGCTTCTTGTAGTGACGTGACACGCGACGCGTTTTCGCGTTATTTAGGTTTCAAGAGTTTTCAGAATAGAGAAGTTTATTATAACAACGTTTGTAAAATTTACTACGAAGAAAAGTCGATAAGTTACTACTACTAAATAACTAAATAATTAAGGGCGAGCCTGTTGTCATCTACTCAACACTTTAATATTGACGAGACGATGTGAGTGTAAGAAATGTTTGTAAATATTTATGTAGATATCCCACGTCTTTGCCCAGCAGTGCGATCTTGAAGGCTAGAATAAAAAATAATATGTAGATTGTTGATAATTGTTTTCTAATTAATTTTATTTAAATAAGCCTACACATACAGTAGCTTCTGCAGCGTTTCCCAATGATAGAAAAACTTAAGTTAGCCGACAATAAAAATTGGCTACCTAAAAATTAATAGGTGTATGTTTTGCATATCTGTGTAAAATTATTTTTGAATAAAACATAAACGAACCCAAGAAAGGATGCGGCGAAGCAGTTTGTTCACAAATGACTTGTTAATTGGTTGAGTGGGCGTATCATATTGAGTACTAATGAACATAAATAAAGTTTGCTATGCGCTGTCTTATCTCGGCGAAGAGACGAGACGCGCCGTGCCTATTTGATACAAGTGGGCTGGGCATTGACTTTAGTTTATGAAGACAATTGGAGACTTAAACTAATATATAAAAATCTCGTGTCACAGTGTTTGATAATGAACTCCTCCGAAACGGTTGGAGTTGGACCGATATTTATTATTTTTTTGTGTATCGTATTTGGTAGGTTCCAGTAAACATACGTCGTAGGCTATTTTTTACCCAACTAGTAAATCATACTTAAATATTCCAAACTTCCAAAGAAGTTTCATGAGATACAAAAACTTCTCCTCACCAAACACCTCTAAATTAAAAAAAAATGTAATTACACCGGTGATATGATAGTTACCTAAATATAAATTGTGTTAATACACGATCATTAATCTCTACAACATTATCTACCACAACAGACGGGTATTAATGAGGCTTCTTACATATTATATTTAATATTTTCATTAATGTATCCATTAATAATAATTAATATTAAATATAATAATAACAAAGTAATATTAATTTTTTCCTAACATTTCTAAAAGTCATAACAAAAATATATTATTATGATGGATTCATAGACATTTCGAACGGGTAATTTCATCCGATGCCTTATCAAAGCGTAATACGATTGATTGATTGAAACTACATATAAGAATCGTGCGCCTTACACTGGTGCGCATGCGTGGATATAAGGAAACGGAAGCAATAAAATTGATAGGTGATTGATCGCCCAAGTTTGACCGAATCATTTAGCGGCTTGTTAATACAATGTAGTGGGGTTTGTTCACACGTTTAGTTATTAGGTGTAGTTAAGTATAGACAAGTTTATGTATACCTAGTAGGTACCACCCCATCTCTCCCGTGGGTGTCGTATAAGGCGACTAAGGTAAAGACAGCGATGAGTAATGGGCAGCAGCATTTCTCTTATACCACCTAGAACTAGCAATTAAGGTAGGTACCTGTTGCGATTTAATTTTTTTAACTCCCGAGCTTCGCTAGGGAGTAAACCATGATATATCTGTGGAGTAAACCGTAGAGTACTTTATTGCGCTCGGGATACAAGTCTGCACCCGTGTCATAAGACACTGCTTTATTCCCTTGTTAAATAATCTACTATTATTTTATAAAAAGGTTACTCAAAAAACGATACTCCAATGACATGAAATTACCTCTATTTAATACAAACTTCTCCTTTTACAGGATTCAAACAATATTGTTCGTTATAATCCAAGCAGTAAGTTGGAAGTTCTCCTAAGCGGGCACAGGACAACGACAACACTATTTAAAATACCCTAGACATAAACTGGGCCGTTTGCATATCCGTTGTATCTGCA
Organism: Cataclysta lemnata; assembly: GCA_963931975.1. Lineage (NCBI taxonomy): Eukaryota > Metazoa > Arthropoda > Insecta > Lepidoptera > Crambidae > Cataclysta > Cataclysta lemnata. Next base: position 15,583,391 of record OZ008342.1, read on the forward strand.
ACTGCATCTATTGAGCATGTCTAAATATAAGCCACATCCGCAGTCAGCTTTCGTCTTTACGTAAAGCTGTAAAGTAAAGTCAAGGTGCAGATATACCTAAGCACTTGAAGCATGTCCATTTTATTTTATTTTATATTGAATGGTTGAACTATCAAATCAAAATCCACTCAGTCTTCCATGCTAGTCTGGGAGCGAAAAAAATACCGTAAAATATGAATGTAAGGGAAGGGAGATTGCCCGGTTTAGACCGAATGGTGGAAGGCAAACCGCATACCCAAAGAGGGTTAGTGTCAGGCAGGCGGTTGTAAAACTTGTAAGGCTGTAAAACCTAAGCCAAAACGTTGAGCAGTATGGATTGGAATGTTGTCATTCCAATCACTCTCTCCGTTCATCAGTCTCTCGACATGGCCCGTTCTGTCTCTTTTCTATACGTTCATTCATTCATCACTAGAACCTTTATGGTGTGATGGATGATATGAATCAAAAGGGAACGGATGCTTTATGGCGTCTGACCGATATGAATAGAAGAGGCTGTTGCCTCTTCTATTCATATCGGTTTATCTGGGGTCGGCGCAGTATGTTTACTGCGCCGACCCCAGATAAACTGAGAACAGGACAGGGAGAAGAAGAAAATGAAAATGTATGGAAAATTCTTGAATACATTTTGCAAATTTATGATTTTTTTATCACCATATGGCTAAGTTTAGCATGGGCAGTGTTCTCATGTTCTGGGTACATTTTACGTAGGTACGTAAACGACACGCATTTAAAAAAACGTGGCATGTGTCATATTTGAGATTCAGACCTCTATCGCAGAGGGGTTGTGTGCGGTTGGTTTTTATTTGCCCATAGCACGCATCTGTCAAGTGACAATCATCTTCCAACTACTCTCGCGCACGTGCGCCGGCGGCGCTTAGCCGGTTGCGCATACGCAGCTGTAGCACATGAGTAGATAAACCGAACAGAGTAAAAGCTTCCTCAGAACGCCGTCGCACTAACCCTAAACTCCCCCCACTACACGGCACGCCTGAGCCAAGGTGCGCGCCTTTAGAGGCACCCTCCGGCCTGCCGATCCAAGCTCCGACTCGGGCGCCCTGTGAGGCTCTCCGCGGCAGTTTATCTCCCGCGGGAGATGCCGTCCGCCCATGGGGGACGCCTGCCGTGGAGGCACCCTCACAGGGAGTGCTCGACTGCAAGGCTTGTCAAGGTCTTCGCCTTGCCCAAAGAAGATGATGTTGATGATAGATGCTGTAAAGGCCTTTCGGCCAACAGCCTAGGTCCTTCAAAAAAAAAAAACTAACCCTGAGATTATGCAACTGGCTGTACGTCATAAACCGGTTTTTCCAGTCTAGCTGCCGTGCGCGACAGCGGCCAGTGGTAACGCACACATGCGTCGCGTGCTTGTAGTAGTGCAACCGATTCGCGCGGTTGTAGGAAGGTTATTCTCTGTTCCGTTTATTTACTGATGTGGCTGTAGCTCAACGTGTGGGCCCATAGGTTATAAGTGGCGTGAATGTGCCGAAGCGAACGTCATGACTGTCATCCTATTCACTATTCGATTCAGGAACACGGAATACGTAAACTCTCCTTGGGGTAGTGTTTTTTTTCTTAAAAGCTGATTTTTTTTTAAATAAAATAAAATAAAGGAGTGTAAACAGTGCTGGGGCACAGGCCTTATTACACCTACTCTCACTACTTATTGAAGCCACAGCAAATAGATAGTGGAAAATGACAAAAAAAAGCTTTGCACTTTGCAATTTTGCGTTGATTATTTTACTCTGAGCGCGATTGTAATAAGGGTCAATTTGCAACCAAACCAAACCAAACGCCCGAGCGACTGCTGTAATGAACGAGACGGGTCCGTCGTCGGTCGATTCTTTAGTCTGCAGACCTGCACAAAGTGCATTGTGAAATTCGCTTCGTATTTGTATCATAATTATTTAAACGACAAGGCTGTATGGGCTAGATCCCTTTGCTTCCCTGAAAAGGGAGAATTAAAACATTCAATCAATCAGTGTATCCCAATTTTCGTTGAAAAAAACGATTGAATGTGTACGATTGAAACGTAAAAATATTTTTTCTACCATTTAGTAGCTACTGCATTGAGGTTTTTTTTATGATACGCATTATTCAAGCATTTTATGAACAACAATTATGTCTTCATGTTGACATACAAAGTACATATTAAAAGCCACCTTTTCGGCAATAAATCAACTTCCGAAAACGGATCCAGTGTTACGATGTTGCTCGTCTATTCATAAAACACGTTACAATTTACGACATCTTAACGGGACATTAGTATTAGTAGCCTCCATATTCTTTCGGCGATAAAGACGTACAAATTAGTTGTGAACTCGTCAAAGGCGACGACGAACATAAGTACTTCTTTTTCTCGCGGTCGGGTTACTAGACACGTCGGCGTATGAATTCACTTCGCAGCCCCGGGACGTGGACAAAATGTCCTCGGGGAAAAGAATATATTTTCCCCTGACTCTAACTCCCACTAAGTCCCGAGACAAAACACTGGCAAGCGGTGGAGAGAGATATTGTCCACGGCCCGTGATAGACCTACAAGAAGTGTTGTTTTACACTACCCATATGCATTGAGACATTCCAATCACGTATCGATGTCTTTGTCGATATTTTTGATCTAGGGACCTAGACATTATACATTACGACCATTTCGAACGAATAGAATAAAAATGTATTAAACTGACGTGACTTGCACTTTGTTAATTTTTCACCGAGTTGGCAAAAATGTTGATAGGTATCGAAAACGAAATGTTTCAAATAGAAAAAATATTTAGTTATTTTTAGCTTAAAGGTACTTGCATTGCAGTAATCCTAATGTGTGATACAGATTTAATTATATCACCACGATTTAAATAATCTGTGCAATTAAGTCCACATTACATGAACAAATATACGGCAGTAAAATTACGATTTATGGCAAGCAACACACTTAATGGGCCAGTTTTACATGGAAATTATCATATTTAATTTTCTTCTGTTTTCCATACGATTTACATAATCGATTATAGATTCGATGCATGCGTAACATCCCTAAAGAGATTTTTCTACGCGTTGCGAGTAGGTACATCACTGAGATATCGTGAAGATAAATTACGACAAGAAACCCGACACTGGCCACATTTTAAAAGAAATGTTGGTTTAATTATAGATTTTCTTATTAACAGAATACCAGACAAAAAAAATGTGATGTGTTGGTATTCCACGATTGATGGCAATACGCTCGCTTCCTAACACAAACTCGGTAAGTCTAGGAGACCTGTAATTAGGCATTACGAAATATCCGTCGACTAGCAGGTATGTATATATACATTTCTGCCACATAATATTGTTGTTTGATATCGATTAGACTTTAAAATACCTTGCAAAATAAAAACAATAATCTGTATTAATATCCATTTCTCTGGCAATATTTTACATTCAATAACTAGAAGCATTGGAAAAATTTGAGGTAAATTTTGTTAAATTTTTGTCCACAAAAGTTACTTGGGCCATAGACAAACTTTATAATTCAATTTGAAACAGTCAAATGGAACTAACTTCATCTATATAAAAAAAACTTTATCTATATAGAAAAAAAAGAGTTCTACGATTTCACGACGCACGAAATGCCAGTATAATATTTAGTTTAAGAATGAAATTGCAGTGTATTTCATAAAAAGTGTATTATATCGAACTATCCCGACTGTGTAACCGAGCCCTTAGCGGATTAGCTCCGCTATGCAAAACACCGCGATCGCTAATAAGCATTAATGGCTACCTAAGACCCGGTATCAAAGCGGCTACATAAATAAGTGTCAATATAAATACTAATCGTGCGCAATGCCATTACGTAGGAATGTGGAAGACTTGTGCTATCAGGAAAAACTGCGAGAACATTGCAAAAAGCACCGCTGCTCACCGTGTACGATACAATGTTTCATTTTATTTTTTCGAGTTGATAATACGCACGTTACTCGTGCGTTATCAAAAGCTGGTACTATCAGTTCTTCAACCGGCAATGGTACGATATACGTTTCCTATCAGGAAAATTCTGAGCAAGAACAACTACTGGTATTTTCATTTTGCCCGATGACTTTTTAAGGCACCATTTTCAGTTACAAACTCAATAATCGATAGCTTTTGCTTTGTGCAGTTGAGTATTCAATCGATTTCACGGGAAGTATTAACAAAAAACAATTGAAGAATAAAGTAATATTGACCGCTTTATAAGTGTCATACTTGCCGACCATATATATTATTTCGATCGGTCTTTCCACGGGGTCGTTCCGTTTCTTTTCTATACATTCATTCATCACTAGCTTTCCGTTGTGATGGATGATATGAATCAAAAGGGAGTAGATGGCTAAATGACGTCTGACCAATGTTAATGTAAGAGGAAACATACCGCGCCGTACCCAGATAAACTGAAAACAGAGCAGGAAGAAGACTACTTATTTCCAAGACATAGGCAGAATATAAATTAACAATAATCTCGTTTCATTTAAAATTGCAAGGGAGCACACCAACCTTGTAATTTTTATGTAGGTGCGCTCAAGAATATAGTCGCTCTAATTGCGACTATATTCAATCATTATTTCTTACCTCCGCGACAAAGAGTGGAATTTAGAAAATCGCTTTCGAGAAAACGCAGTACACAATTAAAATTGCTGCAAACAAAAACTTAAATCCTTCACCTCCGAACTGGTATTAGCCTAGGCTATTATAAAAGAGGTATGCACTATGCACGTGTACTGTATATTAAGTGTCTCATGATTTTTCGCTTTGTTTTATGCTTCATAATTACTGGAAAACATTGACTTATTAAGAATTATTATAAGCCTAACACATAACCAGTGTATGAAGATGCATTGGCGGACTCGTATCAAACTAATAATCTGCACAGTGAATCCTTTGATTATCATAGTCGTCACAATCGCTTCTGAAATATTAATAAAGCAGGATTAAATCAAAAACACTTTTCTTTCAAAAAGAAGTCTTATTGCCATAAATTTTAAATACAAAATTTTTCGAAGTATTTATTTGTTAAGCCGTTTTTTTCTAAATGAGAGAATTGACGAAGATAGCGAATTTCACATACCTATTCTAAAATCACTACGATTAGTCAGGGTGTCTAGCCTAAGTGGCAAACGATACAACATTCAGATTGAAGAATGTTAATTCTTGACGGGTACTCTTACATTTGACACGTCGGTCGCAATGGTTTTATTCAGCAGTACGTCAGATTCATACATTATATTCTTTTCGTTAAACGAAATCGATTGGCCACTTGGCTAGCCACAAGTCCTGATTAGGGCTGTTTCCGTCGCGTCGCGATGTGTAATTGTGGAGAACGGGACCAGAGACACCATCTCCAGGCCTAACATGGAAAGATCATTGGCCAGAATCAGGGTTGTCGCTGCGTAGAAAAATAGATAGACAATTTATTTGCATCACTTGCCCCCGAATACAGAATCGATACTAAAATTTTGAGCACTTCTTAAAAATTCAAATTATATAATAAATATAATAGGGCTACACTGACGAACATTTTTGAAAATGTAGGAAACCATTAAAATGCTTAAGGACTTCAGATGTTAGTATAAAGCTCATCTTTTGAAGCGCATAGAAGATTTAATCGCAAGCGGAACACAGAGAGTTAAAAATAGCTTTCTATTCAAAGCTGTCCGGTTATTTGGAAACTTTCATTGGGAGTTCCCCAGTTTTCCCCGATGTACAAATCAGCTACATGACGCATGAGTGCTAACGACTGAGCGACCATTGTTTTTATTTTTTCCTTCAGTTTTTATTTAATAGTTTACTGTGCTTTGATGGGCAGTAGCGTTTCTCTTATACTACCTAGCAATATACTGGGATTAACGTGCCCGTTAGATGGCAATAAGCTCGCCACCTAATTACATGGGACCTAACTTAATTTTCGAAATGTGGGGGTTAAACTGACCTCTGTCTGCCCCTTGGCGTAATTTATTTTGTATGTACTATTGTTGACGGTTGCAATCACAGATATATCAATATAATCTGTGATTGCAATAATGCTGGCTGTAATCTTTAGTCGATTCCATGTCACTATTTATCATAAAGGAGTATAAAAAATACCCTACGACATTTTCTCAGACCTACCGAATATGCAAAAAAAATCGCAAAAATCGGTCAAGCTTCGCTTCGGAGGAGTACGTTAACAAACACTGTGACACGAGATTTTTATAATATATTAGGTTTTTAAATACACAATAACTGTGCAGAGGCAACCCTATAAATATCGCAGTGCCCACTGCACTCGATACACGAGTCAATTAGACGAATGCAGGCGGCATATTAGCGAATTCTTCTTGAAAACACTGCAGCTATCTTCCTGTTGCACGGTCACCCAAAAAACGGTATTCTCTTCCGTAGCGCAACGCTTCGATAGCTAAAAAGCGCACTGCACGGTCAATTATCTTGGCGTGCTTCTTTATACCAACCGCAGATCGACGTAAATGTTAGAGTTCGCAATTTAGCTGGGGGATTTTTTTTTAATAACAGGGTACAGGCCTACATATCACCTGACCGTAAGTGAGTGGTGGTTAAGGGCCGAATATGGAGTAGAGCTTCACTTGGAACCCTCAACCACAGAAGGGCTGGCTATCTTATCACGGAACACAATAATGCTGTTAACTTTATTATTATGGCAACAGATTTTGATAAGATGGTGGTAGCTAGCCAGGCGGAATTGCATAAAATCCTACCACCAACCAAACCGCGTCCAGATTTGAGGCACAGGCTTGGCCTGTGGATGGAAGAATATAGGAAGAATGGGGCATAATCCACCACGCTGTCCCACGTCTATCACTGTTTACAATTAGTACCAAATTCCAACATTTAGGAGCACTAGACAAAACATAGCTAATTCGAGTTCAAAGAATGAGCAATAATATATAATAGCAAAGATATATATTAAGTACATTTGATTTTTATAATACCATTTTAAATAAATGTTAAAAAGAAACACTTGGCTAAATAATCAACTAACGCCAACCACAGTTTGATTCTGTCTTTTTACATAGGTACCTAGTCTAGTCGACTGTAAAAAACAGTGTCAGCATTTACATCCACGAAGACATTTAAGTAATATGTCTATTTCACCAAATGGATTGAATACAACAGATAAAGCCTGAATGTTGTTACTTTATAATCATTAACATCCAAGTGCCTAATTACGAACCATGACAAAAACATTTCATGAACAGAAAAGGATTTATGCAGATTTTAACGTACCAAATCCAATTCCAGATTTGGTTATCAGACTAATAATATACTGGAGGAACGAGACTGAACTAACAATTTGATGTTTCTATATTTAAACACAGAGTGAGTGCTGGTTTCTTGTTTCTGTGTAGCAATTTAGTTTTCTGTTTTTAGTGTAATTCCTAATTTTAAATAGATATCTTTCGTTAAATCTATGGATCAAACGATTATGAACCCTGTAACTTTGACTATACATCATGACATTATTATAAATATTATAGAAACACGTGAAGACACAATTGAAAAAACCGGCTATGATGCATATATATATACTAACGACTACAGGAGCCAGCATCAACGTCATAACGTCTCTTACATGGGGTATGGTTCATTTATCTAGAGTGACCTAATATTTAGCGTCATCTTTAATTCTCCTCCTTAATATCAAACCCACCACCATGGTACCATAAAGTTCGACAAGTGTTCATAAATAAACCGTACTGTAAATAAAATGTTGAAATGGGTTGTTTCATATTTAGAACCTACAAAAACATTTTATAAACTAACGTTAACGACATCAATAAAAATGACAAATTATCTCCAACAGGCCTTTTCCTCAGTTAGGGCGGCCGAGCAGAAATACTTATCAATTTAAATCAATTTCTGAAAGCATCCTTCGTCGCCCCTTCAAGAGTGCCTGCCACCAATTTTACGAAATGTTTCCTGGAATATTTTCTGGCAAGAAAAATTATATTTGACGAGAATATTCTGTCTTTTCCCTTTGTAAACGTAAAGGTCTTTAGATAAGTTAAACGAACCATGACTGTGATAGCGTAAAAGTGACACAGAATCACTGATGGTACAATGCATTAAAAATTTCTGCTTGCGTGGAAGGGGCTAATATGACGCTTCCAGTCCCGCGGTCACAGTAACTCTTAATTACACGGTACACAGAATACGGGCTTTGATAATCCCGCCTGCTAAAGCTCAGAAATGAAGCTGAACAACACACCAAACTTGAAAAGAAGAGCAAAATGTACTTACTCCTCTAAATGACATAATTATATAAATTAAGACGGTGAGGTTATTTGTTTCTTATTATAATAATCCATACGACCACAACAGTTTAACAAATGAATACAGAATTAACGTTATCAAGGCTCTCGAGAAAATATATTAACGAGCTTTTAAAAATGCCCATAGAGAGGTCAATGAAGTATCTTTATCTTCCGTAATAAGTCCGGTTTGAACAGCAAGTCAGAACCACGAAGAATCTGGCTCGCCGCCGACCAAACCGGGCCCACTATCAATATTGACTCGGCTACTTTCGAACCTTTCATTCAGCCTTTGTGCCTCGCCAGAGGTCCCACGGTGCCTTCATTACATCTCCCGACATCTTGATTCTTTCTATTTTTGTTGGCTCAACACGGTGGTGTCAATTCTATAGTCTTCATTCATATTCATTTGTCGAATTTCGAGCTTCTGTTACAATTTATGGATCCCATGTTTGGGCAGTTTTATGTAGCGTCGGTGTTATGTAAAATATTACACCTTTTTTGGAAATTTCAAGTGTCATAAGATATTTTGTAACCTCTATCATTCCGGTGGCAGTGTAAAATCTTGTAAACAACAGTTACCTACACCTAAGAATTATAATATATGACAAGAGGAATTTAAGACATTTTAAAACAATTGCAATTTTTTAGAAAACAAGCGACGATTACTTGTTTCACAACAGCCTTTTTTCGTGAATACAGCTTATTATTCTAGCCCCAGAGTATAAAAAATGAGAATTGCTCATAACCGTAACTAACAAAGACCTGTAGAGTAACTCTGCGAGTACTGACGTCATTCACACAGGGAGTGTGGAGACTAAACAATTTCACAATGGCCAATAACTTAGGCATGTACTAGAGGACCCCACGGAGGTGAATCACCCAGGCTCTAGAGATGAAAGATGCGAAATGTCTAAGCTTGCTTTTAATACTGATGAATTTGGACCTTAACTAAGTAACAAAGAGGCGTAAATACACGTCTCCCTCAAGCTATGTTGAAGTTGTTGAGGTGGCGATCGAAACAGTCTTACAGAGAACTTATACTAGTAACTAAAATAGTAAAAGGAAACGAATTATTCAAGCAGATTACGTAGCCATTAGTCTACAATATCATAAGGTTTACGTCTTATTTAGAATAAATAAAAGCTAAACTTTCAAAAGATGAATGAAAATTATGTTTCAATCTACATAGCACTACGCAAACTAAACTATCACTTTGAAATCTAATCTTAACATATTTCTTTAACTGCTTCAAAATCTCAGTATAACAATGTAGTTGTTGATATTAAGTTTTCTCCCTTACGTTACAACATATCTGCAGTGGCCCATGTGGCACGAGATGAAACGAGCATTGTTTTATATCGTACTTAATCGACAGCTGATTTAGAATTTTTATGTGGTAATAAATGATGCCATGGATCTAGTTTAGAGATTGGATTGGTTATAATAACTTTACATATAATCATTATCAATCTATTAATATCCCCACTGCTAGGGCTCCCGGCTATTATAATCATAATGGTATTGTTTTGTAGCTTATGTGTCCTAAAGGCCGAAGATTTTGATATTCTTCTTGATCGCATCATTTTATAAATATTTAAAGAAGAAAATAATAAATTAATCTGAAGACAGAACACTAAGCGAATTAATCACTGATTTGAATATTTTTCGTAAGTTTTAAACAATATTAAATTTACAATATTATTATTGTCTAGTTTGTTGACATATTTAACAATTAATAGCTCACACAACTCTTTGTTTTCGTAACCATTTGGAGACAAGTTTTCAAACACCAAAGAAGATTCGACTTGACACTATTATCCTAATTTGTTAAAAAGCCACATGCAACGCGAATATGATCTTCAACGTGGTGTTCCCGACTGAGAACTGCAGTAGGCGAAATACTAAACTGACTGAATTAGCGAACCGAACTGGCAATGGTGTAGTCACGTTCCCCGGAACCGATAACCGTTAGTAAGGGTCTAAGTATTCTTGAAAGCAAGCAAGTGGTGAGTGTAGTCTGGAACGTATTACGTTAACGTTATCAAGACTGTCAATGCAAACGAGCTTTTGAAAATTCCTATAGAGAAGGTTGTCGGATGCGAAAGCATGCATGCGTTAGCGACTCAACCGTGGTGGCTCCGAATCCAACATTCATTGATAACCCGAAAATATTTGTAAATAGAGTCAGTCAAGTACAAGGGATTAGTTGTGAGTTCCAGACTACCACAAACTGTTTTGTTTTCAAACTATATTGTTCTCTTAATATCAAACAAGTGAACATCAAATAATTGAATTTAAAGAGATAAAGAACTGCTTAAAAATGCAGCCTTGTAATTCTGCATAGAACTGTGATGTTTGGTGATAGAAACAGAAATATACGAATGCTTTTCACTAGCAAAGAAACTTATTTCACACATGTCTTACGGAGCAGAGCAGTCAATGCAAACATTACTGCATCGCATCGCAAGTAAGAACCATAAACGGTTTCTACGCAAATAAGCCTTGGAGCAACATAAAGATAAAGAAAGAAAAGTTGCGCATAAAGCGCGGTTATTTATACAATGTAACTTGTTGCTTCAATAGTAACGACAAGAGGTAACGACACATAAACGGACGAAACTTAGAAAGCCAAGGCTGTAAGAATAAACTCCTTTAACAAGAAGCTGAGAAAAAATATAAGATACTCTTTGGTTATTTTTTAGGAATATTGGACATAGGAATTTCTATATATTTGACGAAATTAAATTTTAAAGAGCACGAAAAAAGTAATTGGGACGACAACATTTCAATCTATGCTGCTTAATGTTTTGGCGTAGGTTTTACAGCCGGTCACATAACAATCGGTCCAAAGGAGTTAGAAGTTTTTTAACAAACACTGTGACCAAGATTTTCATACCTATTAGATTATATAAATGTTAGAAAAAATATCTTAATTATTATATTAACAAAGAAAATCATGGTTTCCCGCATCGAGCTAGACTATATTTTTTCAAACTTTTTCTAACCACAATTTTCCTTGTGAAAGCTTTCAAATGTGTACTCACCGTTGACTCTCTTGGCCCTGTTGGCTAGCACATCAGCCAACTTGCCCAGCTCGCTCTGCAGCGCGCCCTCGAGCTGCGTGCGCGCTTGTTGCGTGAAGCGCGCGCGAGCGCTGGCGCCGCAGCAACCTTTGCTCAGGCAGAGCTCGTCCGCGTCTGGAAACAATGAAAAATTTAAATTAATACTCTCATTAAATATAATGATAAATCCTGGAAACAATAACTCTTAGGGCCTGTTTCACAATCGACAGGTAAGTTCTGAAAGCTGTACTTCACAGTTCAATTGACTTATCTATACTATTACTAATATTAAAAAGCTGAAGAGTTTGTTTGTTTGGTTGGTTGGCTCAAATAGAAAAAATATTTTTGTGTTGGATAGTCCATTTATTGAGCAAGGCTATATAACAACCGAACAAGCCGCGGGCGACCACTGTTAGTTATAAAAATAAATCCTAGAGACGATAACTCTTAGCATTCCATGGATTCACCATAATATAATGCGGGTGCCCGTTCCATAGTGAGGCAGAGGGGGAAGTCAGTGGCGGCGCCTGTGTGTGACTGCATGCATCTATCGACCATCCATACATTGTATTATTATCTGTAAGTTTTCCTAAAAGGTTTTGGCGTAGGTTTTACAGCCGGCCGCCTGCCTGACACCAACCCTCTTTGGGTATAACGATTGAACGATGCTATTACAAAATACTGTTAGACGTGTTTTGGTTAGGATGTGTGTGTCACTTTTTTGTGAATAGTTTGTGACAGTCTGATGAACACTTCTTTAACACTCTTTTACTAATAACACCACTCCGTGTATTCAAGTAAAAAGTAGGTATCGTTAAAACGTATCGCATGACTGGGTGGAGTAATTATAACAGGTAACCTTATAATTGTCGAACTGTTTAAAGACTAAACAATTATTGACGGTGGCTAACCTTACACTAAAGGCGTTAATTATTGATATACATAATTGGTTATGCGTTACCGATCAATATCTGTTATGAAACAATATAGTCTCTAACCCGATTCATATATAAAGGTGTTGCATTTTTTGTATGTATCATGTCAATTATATTATTACAATAGGCCTCACTCCGGAATCACTCCATTTTCAAATAGAGTGATTCTATTGATTCCCCTTTACCCTTATCCATTTTTGATGAAAATATTTTTTTATATTAGGTAGCATGTCCGTTTTGGGACCCCTAACCAGTAGCACTGTAGCACGGTAGCAACATATCTGGGGAATTATCGTTCCCAGCTCTGGTTAACAAAAATACGGCACACTAACGTGAATGGTCATCTTCAAACGCAATTTACGAACTCAATCGATAGAGCCGTTGATCCTTATCAATAATTCTTGGGATGTTGAAAGTCAAGCATCCCAGCAAGTAGATCGAGGACCCACCCCCGGCTCCAGCAAAATAAGTTTCAACATCCGCAGGCACTGTATAGCTTTATTGCATTACGGGGGGTGTGTGCCCGCCGGAGCATCAATGAATAGCTAGTAATTTGCTATAGAAGAGGTCCTTGTAGGGGTAAAATAGCAATATAAATATTATAGCGTAAAGATAGTGAGATACGATTGACGAATGAATATCCAGAGGTTTAGATTAGACATTAGGTAGAGTTCTGGTAAGCATCACCGTGAATAATTTTCTTATTGTCACTGTTCCCATCATACATACATAAATCACGCCTACATCCCATATCACTACTTATATCATACGTCACGCCTAGTTCCCATGTCAAAGGTGGCGAGCCTTTTGCCATTTATCGGGCCAATAAACCGCAGTAAAATATTCTATCACGAAGCAAGGAAGTTGATAGGCGCCCAAGTGCCAAAAGTGATTGGAAAAAGGATAGTTGTTTGAATAAAAATTGGACCAAGCGAGTCACGTCTCAGCTCCTCCAACTAACGTCTCTATTACTAGGAGAGGACGTGACAGCCACACGTCGCAAGCCAACCCAACCCCATTGGTCCTCTCCTAATCACATCCGTGCCTTCTAGGACAGTGACGGGATAAACTAAAATTACTGATTTTAAGCGCACCTCGGCTGCAAGGGACTCTGGCCTTTGCGTCAATGCGGCTAGACGTTATTGAATTTGCATCTGTGTTAAGCCCGAGGCAAATTAAAGATGTGGCGCAAGTTAAAAGCGTTTGAGCGGCATAAGTATAACGCAAAACGCAAACAGTGGCGTTTGTGAAACCGCGATGCAAGGCTCACTACGGTATGGTACGGTGTCTTTGGGAGATGCCTGCCGTAGAGAAACCCTTGCAGGGAGAGTTCGAATGCAAGGACCTCCAAGGCTTTCGCCTTCCCCAAAAACCTGGTAGATGATGTAAAGGCCGACAACCTAATTCCTTTAAAGAAGGCGGCTATGTGAAAGATTCTTCATTAAAGTGAATTTGAAATTCCTATTTATTCCAATATAAATCTCGTCTCTTTCTAATTATTTTTCGTTGAACGTTTAGTTGGAGTTAGAAGAGCAATTTTAGTCCAAGATTACCTAAAACTTAAAAGTTGGTTCATCACAGATATCTACCTAGTCTTATTTAGTAAAAAAAATAGATTAAGTAACTTTTAAAATGTGTTCCGATTTAGATATTGATGATTTTATCAGCAATAAAACTGTTGAAAACGCTATGACATTGTCAATTGGACTACGTGAGCATCCCCAGCCGCGGTGACAGGGGTGCCGCATTGAGACGGGCGTTAATGTGAGTCACCGACGACGAGTCACCGCAGCGGGGGCAGCCATGATGGATTCGAGGGCAGGATCCGACGGAGCGCCTGCATCAACATTTTGTGCGGAATACAAAAATCTCTACATTTAAACATAAAAACGACACGAACATAAGCTCAACAAAATTAAAAAATATTAATAGTCCTGTTTGATCAAACTCCAAGTTAATATTAGCGAAAGAAATAGGTATAATTAACGAACGAAACTTGAAGAAACTGATTTTATCTCACAGAAAGGATGTCTCGAAGAAGAGTAACTTTCATAATAGTTTCAGCTAAATCCGAAAGCTAATCTAGACAAGTAGACAGGTAGAGCGGAAACAAGGCAACAATCTTTGCGACTCTGCCAGAGTTGGCTAAATTTGTTGAGATAATCTGGAGATTACTGTCTTCAACTGAAGTTTTTTTTTGTTGTTATATTGATATTATATTGATATATTATTCTTTACTATTGCAGTGCTCTTATAAAATTTTACATCTAATGTTGCAATAAAGTAATTTGAATTTGAGTTAGTACCCACTGTAGGTATCTGTATTTAACTTGTAATTTTTTATGATAGACGAAAAAATATGAATGAAGAATACATGCTAAGGCTACGAGGGTAGGTAGCAGTGGCGGAGCGTCCATATAACCCGATTCCCAACAGCCGTACCAAACGAGCGAGCATAAAAAAATCATTACCATAATTCAAGTACAATACCATTTTATAAGCAAATAAAAAAAATCCATCAATATAATCTTATCATAACAGTATTAAACGCGCGCGAAACAATATGCAACACAGGTACATACAATTCGCTCCCGCTCTCTAGATTCCTTCAACTAACTCGCTAAATATCGAGTTATGGACGCCTGCTATACAGCGCCTGCACGCACACAGACAAGCGTAGTCTTGTCAGGCGCACGCAACGCGAAATAGTACCTAAAGTTTGCCTACAAGCCGGCATCAAGCCGGCATTTCGGCAGCCTACGCGCTTATGCATCGATACACTACGACACACGCACACATTAGTAATAAACTCCCACGAAAACAAGTTCCGTCAAAAGTAAATATTTTAGATCTTATTGCAATAGCCATAAAAGCGGAATTTCTTTTGTGAACTGCACTCAATATCGCGGTCGTGCGCCGCTCCTGCAAGCCGCTCCGGACCGGGTTGAATCGTCTTTCTGGCTGTATAAAACAAAGCACAAGCACGCAAAAGTGGCAACGTAGTTCTCCGCTTCGTCACTAGATGGCGTTGAACAGTTGTAGCCGTGTCCTAGCAGGCGGTGTTAAAAGTTAATGCTTAAACCATAAGAGGCTTCATATAGTTGTGGCTTGCCTAACTTGTTCTTTCACGCCACGCCACTGGTAGGTAGACTTGCCCACACCACAATGCACGTTGCAAATCTTCACCCTTCTAAAAGTATAATAATAAAAAATCCAAATCTATAAAAAGAAATCCAAATCCATAAAAATAAACCCAAATCTAATTACGTAAATTGTCGTCCTGATAAATTTAAGTACCTACTTCCTAAGGGTCCATTTCTAGTAAGTATAGCTTTTTCTTAGCAGTTTCGCAAAAATATTTTTACCTCTCCAAATAACAGATTAAGAGCCAAAGAATATGAATGTAACTGGTTCCGGGCTCCCGTAATATTATTTGGAATCCGCTGAAGTGTATTACGGGATCGAATGGTAAACACTTTTAAAGACGCCCAGTGAGTCGTATAAAAGCGGTTTTTTTTTCGCTCGGATCGTTCGTTTGAAATGTTTATTTGAATTTAAGGGACGTTGGACATAATTTGTTAGCGACCGCTGATTAGGAAAAACATTAGTTCTGTTGATATTGACAGAAGTTTCGATATTGTTAAAGAAACTAAACTAACACATTCAATCAACGTAAAGATCAAGATGGACCTAGTGATGTAACAATGTTTGATATTTTTAGTTATTCAACATAAAAAGCCAGGCAACAAAACTTCGGTAAGCTTACTTCTGTCTGTAGATAGAATATTGAAACAAACTGTAGAAATCGATAGATACACTTCGACAGCTATCATCCCCAGAATATACCTGTCAAACGATTGAATATTATCATTTAGATCATAGCGTGTTAATCTAGCTCAGCCAAAGCGAATGTATTAGATTTTATTCGATATTTGAAAGCTAATGTTCCTTGATACAATTATCAGAAATCGTACCCTCTATTGGATTGTATAGGGCCTATTGGCATTAACCCCTCGTGTTTGATTCTAGTTATTTCACAAAATATCCCTCTTTTTTTAACAAGCCATCATAACATTGTTATTGTTATTTCATTAAACACTATTGAGTATACCGCGAAACGTTCCATTTTGGAATTATTCATTGAACTTTTAATTAGTTCTAATAATCTACCTTTTTATTTGTTCTACTTTGTAGAGGATACACAGAGTACTTTTTCTATTTTTAATACGAAATCACGGTGCATTCCCTTCGTCCTTTAATCTCGTCAGACAAACAAACATCCCCCTTCTATCACAGGATTGTTTGAGTGGCTACTCTAGCTTGAATCCGACACGCTCTGATATAAAGAGAGAGAATTTGTTGAGCATGGGTCTTATTTAATCAAAGAATTGTATACGAGTGTATAGATGTATATGCATCTATTTAGAATACTTTAACTTAAAAATATTATACCTTTTGCATAAAATTTAGAACAGAAAAGTTAACTCAAAAAGTAATACCTAATTTTTATGGCTATAAAATCATCCAAAGCGATTGAAAAAAATAATTTTCAATTTGGTCTTTAAAATGTATTTCTGAACATCTTTTGTTTAACATTGACCAAAAGGTAAAGTTGTGCGTTATTCCAACTAATAAACTAAAGTAAAACCTTCATTTATCACGACATTAGGTATATCTCAGGGTTGTTTATGTTTCAATTAAGCTCCAAACTTGTAAGCCAGGTCTCGGCAGCGGCACCGTACCAACAAGGGTTTAGACCGGAATGATAACATCACGGCTTCCAAATTCAACGATTTCTTTTATTATTTTCCAAGCGGCTCTCGAAAAGTGTCACAAAAAGTGTAGGCGCATTAAAATGCAACATGTGGCGCTGCTATGTCGTCACCGCAGACCGGAGCCAATGCGAGCTTTTTTAACGCATGTATTGCAAACAAATAAAGATGGAAAACGAATCGTCACGCAATTCTCAGAAGCGACACGGTATTTTTGTGTCAATCATCACTATTTCTGTCCGTTCGGCTTTTGTTCTGTGACGAAACACTCCTTCCCACATTACAAGTGCAGACTTGAGACTTCTGATAGGTACTCAATTAGCTTGACTCCTTATTGTACTGACTATCAACTGTCTTCGTCGGACACAAAATTATCTTTGTACAATTGCGTCAAAGTCCAGACTGGTCCAAATTAAATTTAGCCTGTTCCTAGAATGAATACCAACTGTTATTATCAGAATACTGCGATTATTTTTAAGAAAGCCCGATATTCTGTCCAGAAATTTTACCATAATTCTTTTCTGAAAGCATTTGATTTGAAATTCGTACCTTTTAAATTCACATTTGACACTATCTACCTAATTGGTAAATTGGTAACTTCAAGATGTGATATTGAGACCGCAGTCAGTTCTGAGAATACGTGTCTTAATTCATGAATTATGAAGCACCACATTATTATTTTCGTTGAAAATAACTTTTGATTCAGTTTGAGCTTTGGTTGATAAAGATTCATTGTTGTTACATACAGTCATTTTTGATAAAATAAAGTAACATAATCCGTATCTAGTTTTGATTAGAAATGTCGGTCGTGAAAATCGAGAACCTACCTCAGCGGGACAGAAGACGTGTTTCGCAGCCGTTTTACTTGGCACCAATCGGTTCGCGTTTGAACCAATTTCACCCTTAAGCGGTGCTGTTAAGTTACTTTTCAGAATAAACGATTTGTTTCTGCTTAATTTGGCGAGTCTGACCCCCGAATACAGAAACGCTAATCAAAGTTTGAGACCTGCTTAACATTTAATTATTGTCAAAATTGACGTTTCTCCATACAAATTCTGACAGGTACTGCCCACTTAACTTGATAAGCAGTGTCCAAAATTTGAGTTGCGTTTCTGTATTCGGGGGTAAGAGCGTAAATCTGAGTCGCCCTCTTAAGTACGGCAATGAGCATGGAGATAACTTTTATGTTGATTTTGGCACTTTATTGAAGAGCTTTCTGTTTTAGAACAAGGTTTACAAAGTGAGGTCTTCACACCACAATCGAACACATGTCAGATAGAGATAAGCATTGAGTTAGTAATAGTAGTTAGTTATGTGTTTAAGCCATTATTATTGAGAGAGAAGTCCAGATCAGTGCCTTGAGTTGAGACATGTTTTAATTATATTGTATTCGGATCTGAGTACTCGCATTCCAAAATATTGTGAGGTAATGCCGAAGCAAAATACTTAATAATACTTTTTTGACATCGATTAATTCAACATAAAAATTTAAGCACGAACCCAACTAATTGTAAGTAACCTGACTCACCAGTGTCTTGCATTTCAAATGAATGCAATAAAATTACAAAAAACATTTCGTTTTTTATGTCATCACTATTTTTGGCGTCTGAGTCAATATATGGACTGGCGTTTGCGACTGGTTTCAGTTTTGCGAAACGCTAATTGTATTTAGGCCTTTAAGGCTTTGGAGATAAGGACTCGTTTTGAATTCGCGTATTTTATAGGCAAACTACCTGCATACCATGTAATTTTGAGAGCCTTCAAAGGTTTACTTTCGTTCTACTTAAGGAATGATAAATTATTATTTATCTAATTAAATCTTAATTAAGTAACAGTGCATTTTGATATGAATTCAGTAAAACATCTCGTTAAGTTCAGATTGCTCACATACAGAATATTGAGTCAAAAAAGTTACGAGTGCAAACATTATCCCTAATGTCCCCCCTAATGTTCCTAGGGTGATTATATGAGGAACTCTGACTTCGATAAACATTGCGAATAAAAGGGTCCACACATTTTTTTTAAATAAAATATTTAGTCCGTATTCAGAGAACTAAGAACACAAAAAGAAGACGATACAGTATTTCAGTCTTCCAAAATCTTATACATCAAAACATTAATCACTTGAAAGATCGTCTGGATAGCTGTTACTGTTATCACACGACTCCGTTGAGCTTGTAATCACCCCATTTCACGCATCCCACTTCTCAAGTGCCTCAAGCTTCTCCAACGAACGCAAAAGATATACTCATAGACACCTATACAGAGAGCAATTCTCACACACATTACGATAACCTAAACACAGGACGTATCTGTTGACGAAGCGATGAAAACAATTGTTAGTTCACATGAATATGACAAGTTTCTATTCTTGCCTAAAGATAAGTACAAGACACAGATAACACAGGAAAGCTAGTTTCATAAGGAGAGTGATAACGCTATCCAGACTCGACATCAAGAATACCAGAGCCGCTTTTGGGAACGTCGCAACCAATTGATGGTAGTTCAACGCGACGCAATTCAGCAAAATAGGACTATCCCATTTAGATCTCCAGGCACTCAAACGCACGCGTTCTGAGAAAATGGAATCCATTATTCTGAGGGATTCCTGTGACAGATGTGATTTCGATGTCTAGAAATGGAACAGCATGAAAACGACAGTGTACTGATAACGGTAGCACTCTCTAACAAACAGTCAGAAACATTTCACTTTATTTTTATCTTATTTATTATTAAGTACAGCCACATAATACATATTAAATAAACCATAGTAAAATCAACATTATTATATTACATATTATATTATAATAAAGTATCTGCTAAGTAACACAATAACGGCGTACATAGATCTTACAATCAAAAGTTTAAGATTGCTTAACAATTAATCCAATGAATTTATTTTACTGTCATAAAAAACATCCAGATCCAAACCTTTCCCAGAAACATCGTCATCCTTTGACATATTCCCATTACTGACACAATAAATATAGGAAATATAGGCAATAATCAACCACATGGGTCAGTTAACACTAATTTTGTAACAGAAGCGCCATCAAACTCTAGTGTTGCCATACGCCGAGCAGTCCTATTGTGTACCCGGTGTACCTAAATGTATAAGGGGGGTCCAGAACAATTGATCATTACTGTGACCTGACTGTTGCAGCCTCTATAGTATTGTTCCACTGGAACAATAATGTCCGTACATGCTTTGTACGCTACAAATAATAGTTTATATTAATTATACCATGGAGTGTGAACTGTTTCATACATCACCTTTATTCTCAGGCAATAAGTGTTAGAGTGTTACACGCTACAGTAAAGTCCATAGTACACTTTTATTGTATCTATGTTATATTGCTTCAGTTGTTTCTAAAGCCCTTGCTTATAAAATTGCCCTCAAGAAATCATTTTGTTCCTTACTAAGAATTTACAAAACCTTAAGCACTACCCACAATTAGTGAAAATGGTAAACTACAAACTAATAAAACTTGGAAGCAAGAATTTCTAATATTTTTTTAACACAACTGTCGAGCTAGTAAGTATTAGTTATCAGGATAAGTTTGAAAGTAGTGTCAGTGACTGAAAGACCGCGGAGTAATATACTTGGATCGTTTGGTCATGTTATGCGAAGAGATGAAAGTTATGTTGACAGAAGAATGTTAGGTATGAACGTGCAAAAACACGTTTAGAAGGAGAGGAAGACCATAGAAGAGATGGATGGATTGTGTAAAGGGGGATATGATAGCGAGGGGAGTGAGTGAATGAGAAATTGGAGAAGGATAGAGAGGAGTGGACGAAGAAAACTTGTAGTGCCGACCCCTTCTAAAGCGGAATAAGAACAGGAAGAAGAAGTGTATTAAGATTCCAATGTGTAAATGAGCCAACAATATCCCATGTCCCTAGCGCGGACCCGTGGGCGTTCCTTGTGCCATACCTCGTAATTTCGGATGTAATATGCTCCCACGCAGGTGGTCGCGAGATTGACCCTTTTACACTATAATCAATGTTTTCACAAATAAATAGCTTTCAACTGACAATTCTTGAAAAACACTATCAAATTATGCAGCGTATGGTGGAGTCGCATTTAGCTCGACTGTTTTTGTATTAGTGTTAAATAGAGGATAATTTGTTTCAGGCAGGTGTAGTATTTTAGTAAATTTATGTCAGATTAATTTGGTACTGCACCATGGAGCGAACTCCATTACTAAAAATGTTGAAATTTTCTAAGTTCCTGTTGAACAATTTTAAAAATATGAACATTTATAATACAGCTACGAAGCCTCTGATCTCTCAAAATATCTCTCATCTGACACTTCAGATATTTTGAGCTCCTTTCATAATAAGTTTGGGCTACATTCAGAGTCCAAACGCTCAGAGCATTTTATCAATACTCCTCAAGACTCTTCCCCCGAATACAGAAACGCTCCTCAAATTTTGAGCACCGCTTATAAAGTTTAGTGGACATTAGCTGTCAGAAATTGTATAGAAAAACGATAATTTTGACATTACTTAAATGTTAAATAGGACTCAAACTTTGAGTAGCGTTTCTGTATTCGGGGGTTCAAGGCCCAGGATTCTAAATATTTTACACGACGACTAAATGAAAGCGTGCCTAAACGCGCGACAGAGAAAGAGATAGGAGTCCTGTAATGACCGTTCGTAATTACATAGACCACCCGCGCGATCTCGCTCGCACCGACCATTAGAGAGAGCTTTTTGTGGGGAAAATAATAATCGACACAATGAAGTCATCACACGAAATGCTTACACCGCGTGCGGCCCGCGGCGCGATCGCCTATAATCGATTCTACTAATCTCGGATAGTTTTACACTATCGATTGGAATCGGTGAGTGACTCGAGATTAAATCTACCGGTAGGAAATATTTGGTGATTAACCACAAACATGTTTTAATCGCTACTTTCTTAGACTTAGAGATTCGGTAATTCTTAACGATCCATCGCCTTTTAAGTTAGTTACTCGTATGGCTTGTCGCTTGTGCAATAGTTATACTAGCACAGTAAAGAGGACCAATAAAATGTCCATATCTAAAAAAATTGCTTTTAACTTTTAAATTTTCGCGGCCTCATCATATTAATATTATGTACCGTAAGAACGTCTGCGGCCTGCGCAGGCACATTTCCTGGGGCGGAAGAACCGCCCGTCTGTAACACTTGGCCACTATAATACTCGTTCCGCACTATTCGGCTTTCCGCAGTCCACAGAGGTCCATTGTATGCAAGTCTCTTTGGCTATGCGATTTATACACAGACCATACGCATATATTCCCTAACTAGTGGACGCCCGCGGCTTCGCTCGGGTTAATGTCGGTTTTTATAGTATAGCCTATTCGCCTTCCTCGATAAATAGACTATCCAACACAAGAAGAATTTTTCAATTTGTGTCAGTAATTCCTGAGATTACCACTTGTAACCAAACAAACAAACAAATAAACAAACTATTCAGCTTTATAATATTACCATAGATGTAGTATAGATTGTTAGGCAGAGATAAATAACATCCACGTTTCGCAAATTGCATTAGGTCCAATCGGGGGCGAGCCTATTGCCATCTAACGGGCACGCAAGTCGCAGTACATAATCTCGTTTCATTTCATTTAGAGATATTTAATCTCGTTCGACAAACATTTTGACATCGCTTTCCAGCCAACATTCCGGAGAGACTACTTCAACGTTACTTTTCCCAGAATCCTTTGATAATTATATTGACATAGCGAGATTACGAATGGCAATAAAAAGATTCATGCAAGTGCCTAGTGTGGAATGTGGGGCAAACTGCCGCACTCAGAGACGTCAATTAGCGTTGAGTACTTTATACAAAAATTACAATGCAAAACTAGTCGCTATTCTTGCCGGGTCTATGGTCTAGATTAAAATGAAGTTTTTTCTCCATATTCACCTACGCCATATCATCATCTACATCATTATCTTTTCATTTATTCCTTCGACGTGACCAAACCATGTTAGCATCCCTTTCTTAATTCTTGTCATTACGTCTTCTTTCTGACCGCTATTTATTTAAATGTAATCGAGGTCTTAAACCATCTTGCATCGCACAGTCCACGCCAGAGTATCCGAACGGAGATATTCCCGCGCTCATTTAATTATAACTTAACGTTTATTTTTTCGCCGCACGATGCCCTCAAGATTCCCCGCAGATATATTCAGAATGACTCATCAGAGGATTCCTCAATAATTAGACGATACAGAACTTCATTCCGGAGAAATTGCCCATACAAGGCGCGAGCCTCCTCAAACAAGAGCAAAGGCTCACCAAACGAAGATTGATGGCGGCTTGATTTAAGTTCGGGCGTTAATTACGGGACCCCTGGTCTAAAGAGGCCACATCAGCAATTCCTTTTATGATCCTACTATGAAACAAATCGCGAATCATAAAATAGTCTCCTGGCGTCAATTTATATTATTTAGGTCAACAATTCCCATATGGTGATAATTATGCCGTAACGGTGCTGCCCATTACTTTTAGCCATATTATTGTACGACACCCGCGGTAAAGATTGGGGGTGGTGACTATTGTATTCTATTTGGCCGTCACCACGCGGCCGGTATATTGTTTGACATTAAATTTATTGGAAAGGATAGTAAAACAGCCATTAGATTTAGAAAATGAATTGCTTTTGGCGATATTGCTGAAACGACCTTTTTAGGCCCTCAAGAAAATCTGCGAGGGCTTAATTGTTGTTTTTGTTGTTCGTTTAGGTTTTAAGCCGATGGAAATTAGTGTAACCGACAGGTCGGATTGAAGAATCGTTTCTTAGGTTAAAGCGGGATTGTCGGGGCAATTCTCTTCCACCTCTAACATCCCAATCTAAACAATTCTACTGAATTCAGATAATATTAAGGATTAAATTAAATATCAGTCATATTGTTATCCTAAACGCTACAAAATAGCACGTGGTACGTCAAACTTATTGGCGAAAAGTTGGTGTTAATTCACCTCTGTCTTCTTCGGGGATATAGTCGCGATTTATATTATGTATGTATGAAACAAGGTCTTCTTAGATAGACAAGATACGACCTGAGGTTAACTTTAAAGGATACAATACAGATTAAGAACATAATTATTAGTTACAATAAATTATTACTCTGTCCAAGGCTCCATTTCTTCTCCGAAAACGTCGAAATTACCGTTGCTTGTTGTACGATACGATACAAAAAGAAAAAGTGATGAAACTAAGAATTTTGGGTTTATCAGGCCTGTTTATCTCTAGCTCTGTTCCCTGTTCCTCAGTAGGCCTAGCACGGGACGTGGACAAAATCTCTCTCCACCACTCGACAGTGTTTTGTCTCGGGATTTAGTGTGAGTTGGAGCGAGAGTAAATTATTTTATTTTCTCCCCGAAGAGATTTTGTCCACGTCCCGTTCCACGGGACAGGCAGGTGTGAAGTGTCGCATCTCCGCACCAGCGGCATGCCCCACTCAGGTCACGTATAAAGCAAGAATTCCCCTAACACGCGTTTGTGTGGACTAACCTTTGCGTTATTATGTGGGGAAAGTTGCGGGGGCATGCCGAGACAACGCTTTGAATACACGAAGCAACGCGACTGTATGGTATGTCTGGTAAGTAAAATTTTTCTACAACGTGCCGTTATACTTTATTGAATATTAAAAAAGACAGCAATGAGCCATGGGCAGCAGCATTCCTCTTATAGCACCTAGCATATACTGCGATTTATGTGCTCGATAGATGGCATTAGGCTTACCTCTTACATTGTAGGTGCCTAACTGACGAAATTCTTCTGTCTACTCCTTCGGGGTATGAAAATTAAAATGATAGCTTTATAGAAAATAGTACAGTGCATATAGGTGACGATGAAAATTGATAAATAATAAATAAATGATGAATGATAAATAAATGATGATGAGAGTGATTGGGATACGTAACCACATTCTAATCCACACATTAAATATAAGCCAAAACCTTCAGTTTTGGGTTAATATTTTACAGCCTGTATGACGCTAAACCTCTTTGCCCTGCATAAATCTAGTGCCCCAAGGCCTTATTGGTCTACACTGGGTAATTTCCCTTAGTCGACTTTTACGACACCCCTGGGGTGAGTCGGAGCTGGCACATTCTACGTTATTTTTTCGCTCATAATAACGGTAGACAATCGTTTACATGGACGATACAGCAAATTCGTGGTTTACAAAATAGGCGTTGAAATTTGTACAGAAAATTCCCGCGCCCAACTATAAATCGTTAACTTCACCATTACCGAAGCAATAAAAGCTACGGGAAGCGGAAGTGTCAATTCACACGAGATTGCTTCTCTCACTATACAGGGAACAAAGTAATGTGTCCCTGGTTACAAATTTGGGTTTGTTACCATCGCCGACACAGATGACATCGCTCAAACAATCGTTGCTGTTCTCTTAGACAGTGCGATGCAATTCTGATGATTAAAATGTGTTATCAAAAAGCCAGATAGTGAAATTGTGAGTAAAATTGAATTATCTTGGATAGAGTATATTTTTTGACGATTATATTTAAAACAAATGGTTCAGGAAGGTTAAGTCCACACCATAAGTATTTATAATAATCGTATCTAGACAGAAACAGGTTGAATTTTAGCATCTTCAGGTATTTGTATAAACATTTAATTCAACAATAAGGAAAAACTCATATACTGCACATTCAGACATCTATTATTTTAAAGTTCAAAGATATAAAACAAATTATGTCTGGTCTGTGCACATACAGCATATCAATTATATTCGCCATACAATACGCTATACCTGCCTTCAATCCCGTATAATAGTTAATTAGCTACAATGAAATTAGTTTTTCAATAAGAGCAAAAACAAATTATATATCCATTAATCATGTCTAACAAATGAAATATTACAGTTTTTATATCCAACTCGCAAAAACTGTACGTATCAAATAATCGGGTGCTTCATTTTATATCCTTATTAAAATATTAAGTATGTTTAGAGCAACAACGAAAGTTCTTCATTGAAACAAGCCAATTATAGGCTATTCTGTTTCAAAGACGTAAAACATTTACGGTTCGCGTCAAATAGCTACTCAGTTTGGACGTAAAGTAAAATGTCTCTTAAGTGTCACCCTTACCACTCTTGAGGCAAAGATAAAATTACAATTTGGCTTTCACAAAGTTTTTCTATTTTGTAATAAATGAAAATTGTTTTACCGTTTTCAACCTTAATCTTGGCAAGGAGAAGTAAAACTGTGTAAGTTTTGCTCGCAACATCATCTTTTGGAATATAGAAACATTAGCTTGGTTTAAGCTCAAGAGTTCTTGTGTCCATGTTTTTTAAAGTGCGTTTTCTTTTTCCTTTTCTGAAGTAAAAACGTCGTTGAGCAAATTGGAATTGTTGGTAAGTAAGGTCGCATTCCACTTATTCTCTGCGGGCCCAACATTCTTGAAATCTGCCGGGAGTGAAATGAAATCTTGACGCTCTTGTAAAGTGTTCAGAATGATTCGATAAAATAGCATTTTCACGTTAGTCGTTCCTATTGTTACGTTGATTACACAAACATTTTCGACATTTAGATATTTTTTAATAAACTATTCTCTATTTTTAAAAGCAAAAACAGGATCTTTAGTGAAGTCGAAAATATAATACGATCGTCAAAATGACAACTCTAAAAACGTTATTTTAAAGCTAGTCTTCTAGCGCACTTGGTCAGTAATTGCTAAACTAAGTACTGGCTGGTAATATATTGTCCATTACTCATGGCTGCATCTGCAGTTTAAATGGCACAGACCCTGTCCCAAAGGCCTGTGACTGTGCAGTGAGGACATTAAAAGAAATGGTGATGACGACGAAGAAGTACTTGTAAATGGAGGTAACGATATAATAACCATATACCGAAGATGCTACTTTAGTGTTAAAATTGAAGACACAATGCAGATTATTTTTACTGAGGACCAAATCGTTCTGCACAATTTCTTCAAACAGCCTGATGTTTCAAATAGTAAGACATTGTTAAAACAGACAAGGGTTAAGTGTTGTGGGCCAGTGATCTAGGGCGATGCACTATCTAGGCGACACGAGTATGTGGGTGAAGTGGTACTACATCGGCTTTGTAGCCACCTCTCACCAAAGGTTTATAGGACATACCTCAGTATGTTAGGCAAAACTTAATTGAATCACATACATACTGTGAATTTGTGCTGTAAAAACTAGGTACTATAATTTATTGTCATTGTGATTATTATTTGCGCAAACCATCTTACCATAACGAACGAATCTAACTGTTTTCTATGGCACAAATATCCTGACAGCATTCAAAATAAACTGATTATGACATTCTCTGAAATTCGCTGTGTGGTCGAACGTACATTCAACTTTCGTAACACGAAATCGGCTTGATTTTGCACTCTAAAACGATAGACTTAAGGCGTTTGAAGCGTGTGCATGTATGTCCTCTGTAACTTATCCATCGTCGGCGTCCATTTGTTTAGTTTAGGGGCCCGCATTTGTTTCTCTAAGTAACGTACGACTTCGTATTATGTGTTGCACAACGAATGAAAATAAATGGCACTCAACCTAGTCATTGACTTCCTTCGCATCGTAGTAATGATGAGCGACGCACAAAATACTCGAAACTGTTTAAATCCGAGTATAAGTCCGTTCAAAGCGACCCTTGGTCTGTGAAGTACAGAAGATTTTTTTCTGCCACA
Source organism: Cataclysta lemnata (assembly GCA_963931975.1). Taxonomy (NCBI): domain Eukaryota; kingdom Metazoa; phylum Arthropoda; class Insecta; order Lepidoptera; family Crambidae; genus Cataclysta; species Cataclysta lemnata. The sequence continues at coordinate 15,611,161 of OZ008342.1, forward strand.
AAAAGTCTTTTATATTTTTACTCCGCTCCAACTAAACATTCCTGATGATTTCAATGTGCATTCCTTATCAGCTGATTCTGCGCTGCTAATCCGTACTTGCGGCAAAAAGTCTCCGTTCTTACCTGTAACAAGAAAAAAATACTATAGTCAGTTAAGAACATCTTTTTATCCTTACTTAACGTCCACATGTGAAATCACTTGTCCATTATCTGCAGAGTGATGCTCGCACAGATTAACACATCTATTACGATCAGATTATTGGACATCTCAATAACTATCGTTCGGGTTATTGAAGCGTTAAATCCAAGTTGAATTCTGAAAAGGGACAGTCTCGGCCGAGACTTGTGCAAACGTGATATCGCGCTAAAATGGTCCTAATGGCCGTTGTCTTTAATGCCAAATTGGCGAGACGTTTCAGAAATGTTCAAGAGACATTGGCACATTTTACTGTGCAAAAATATTCATGTTGCGGGCGTTAAGTAAAACGAACTTGTAAATCGACATCGTAAAAGCGAAACTGGATGATAGAACAGTGACGATTTCTAATACAATTCGATATTACAATAAAACGAAGTGTATGTCGATTTACATGTAAAATGCGAAGACAATTGGTGGTCAATAAAAAAAACAGGATTTAGAATTAAATGCGTAAGTTTTACTGAACGTTGAAGACATATTAATGTGCGAACGATATAACCAATTAAATCTAGTTTCTGAAGTATTTATTAGTCTTATCGATGAACTAGCGGCTCAAAACCATTATTCGGTTGGCACATTTCTCCACAAAGCAGACAAACAGGAAGGCAATATTGTCGAAAGTTGCAAGCAACGGGAACATTCCGGCTTGGGCTGATGAATGGGCGGCGGGCGTTTATTGGCCTATCTGTAGGTAATTTGAGCGACCCACTAAAAAAACCCGTCCTTCAAACCGAGCACGCTATTGTTGACTATGCATTCGTCGTTATCGTGTGCGATCTTGTATATTCTTGTTTGCTGCAATTGTTATTGAATTTCGTTTTTATTTGATGACGAATCTTTGTTAAAAAGTTTACACATTTGGATGGTGAAATTGTGCCTCGCACTTTTGACGTGAGTGCCGAAGTAACAAGCCTAGGTCTAGGTACTGTAGTGATTTTTGGTTTAAAATGAAAAGAGAAACAACTCAAAATTGTATTCCTGGAACAGTAAGCCTTAATGTCATAAATACAGAACACAATTTTTCCAAGTATTTTCGGACTTACGTCTCTGTTGTAGAAAATAAGCAACAAGCACCTTGACTCAACCCTTTAGCCGCGCACGGCTAACGGATGACTATTTGCGGTAGGATATTGACCGCAATGCTCGAAGCACCTTTGTTTACTTTACGCGGGTCGCGCCGACCGGGCTAAACATAGAATCCAACAGGGATGACGGCATCGCCCAATCGCAATATTTCCACTTTCTGAATTAATTTTCACTTTATGCCACAACGGTAAATAGTCAGTAAATGAGTGCTTACAAATTTCTATCTGCTCGACTTCTATGCTGGCCTGGGAGCGAACAAATAACGTAGAATAGGCCAGCCCTGACTCATCCCATGGGTGTCGTAAAAGTCGACTATGGGAGATAGCCCGGTGTAGACCAATAAGCACCTTGGGGCACCCGAATGGTGGAGGGCAAACCACCAATAACAGCATACCCAAAGTGGGTTGGTGTCAGGCAGGCGGCCGGCTGTAAAACATAAGCCAAAACCTTGAGCAGTATGGATTGGAATGTTGTCATTCCAATCACTCTCTCCGTTCATCGGTCTCTCGACATGGTCCGTTCCGTTTCTTTTCTATACATTCATTCATCACTAGCACCTTTACGGTGTGATGGATGATAGGGAGTGGATGGCTTGATGACGTCTGAATGATATGAATGGAAGAGGAAACATACTGCGCTTACCCCAGATAAACTGGGAACAGGGCAGGGAGAAGAAGAAATTTCTATCTGCTCGATACATACTATATGACGGATAGTAGACGAGATTATCCTTTATGCAACAACGGTTAATAGTCAGTAAATAAGAAGTGCTTCCTAATCTCAATATTCCCTATACATTAGAAGCAACTGTTAATAGTAAGTAAATAAATGCTTACTATTTAATCTGCTCCATACATTAAAAGATTAGGCGGGTGAGATGATATCAGACGAGTTTCCACTTTATTGCCCAACGGTAAATAGTTTACTGAATAAGTGGTTACTAATCTCAATATTCTCTATATGAGTGATTTTATTAAAATTTTAAGTTTAAATCCCAATGAAAATTATTACGCAGACGTTTGCTTTGCACTCATGCAATTCAACAATAATAATCTTGCTTACACGAATTGCTTACACACAGAAACCCTTGGCTTTTGTAACGAAACATCTGCTGCGAAGATCATTAATGAAGTGTATGAAGACATTGTCGTTAATTAAAGTTCTATTATGATTCAGACAAGTGTCGCCCGCCAACCCTAGGCGTTCAAGCTGGTGTATAGAAAGTTAATTTTACTTATCATAAATTGAAATCTTCATTACAGCGACAATATGTCAGTACTGATTTAAACAGGTAGCAATTCAGAAAATTTCCTTTTCCTATTTTTACATACATACATACAGTGGTGAACCAGCACCCCATTTTTGTAGTTATTATTTTGCAATTCAGACGGATTTCTATCACAATCTGCATACCAGTATATAGTTAGCACGACTAGCAGAAGTTTCTAACAATTTCTGTCCCTAATATAGAATTTTACACGTCTTTTAATCAAAATTCTGGGTATTTCAAAAGTATTTATTCTATTACTACGCAGATAGCGAATTCCCCAAATTCTTTTAACGTTCCTTCATTGTGTCTGTTGCCTTCACGAAGGAATTATGTAACAATCAATTATAAATACTGAGAAAAAACTGATTATACAGTTTTTGTTAGGTATTCTCTTATGGACTAATGGCAATTATAGTCGTTACACCCACGTGAAAATCACAGTCTATTAGTAAAAAGCGAAATATTCACGTTCTTTCACGTCAAAATAACCGAATCGGAATTTCAATTGATCTTCGTGGCTTAATATTCATGTATGACCATCTCCGGTGATATAACAAAAAGTCTGGAACTATTCATAAGTATGCTCAACGTCAGTCGAGCGAAACAAGTGAAGTGGACGAGTTGTCAAGTAAATGTTTGCTTTTGTTTTCAATTACGCAAGTTAAAAACGATTTAGAACTAGCCTCTTTAATATAGTGCATTTGAGTTCTGGTTTAATTATTTCTCTTATTAAGGTGATTTATCTGATTGATTGATTTAAATATAGGGAGAATGAGCCATATACCTACCAACAACCAAAAATATCACTCTAGATAGAAGCGTATACATACGACCGACATGATACGGACCAAATTCCTCAAACTAAATTTCAAACTGTATTCGTCTAAGGAAGACTTATGTTGTGTTTTAGAACGTATACTTCCTAATAATTATCCCTAAAACAAATCTTTTTCTTATCCACTTATTTAACAGCAACCAAAGTAATAATTAAGCCACGCGCTCCATAATGTTCTAAATGCAATGGCGGCGCACATACCTACAGTATTTGAACAAGTGCCGCCTACAGTTGTTGGTAATACATTCTAAATTTTATATTTGTTTCAATCTCAAACAAAGCGTGTCCTAGATGCACTTGCACCGCATTTTTAATCAACCTATTCTCTTTCGGTAAGAAAGGAATGCTGTGGCGACAATAATGGAACCAAATAATATTTCGACACCAAAATTATTATCTTGTGTTCGGTAAGTTCTTTGTGTTGTACAGTCTACAGCACGTCCGGTTACCACCAAAAGCTAAATTTCCATTTTTTCAATCGACTTTCTGCTTTAGGTACAGTCAACGGCTCTTCAGACTACCCAAAACTGTCAAATTTATTCAATTGATTGTCAACCTTATCTTGTTGGCAGTAGAGCCAAAAGTCGACTGAGATTGACAATCGATTAAAGAAATTTGACAATTTTGAGGAGCCTGGAGTGACGTTGACCATACCTTGCTTTCTAGTAATACCGCCAGCATGTTTTGGATGGCATCAGACTTGCACTCTATTACTTTGCTATTTAATATAGCAGAGTGTGAGTGTTGACACCTGTACGTACCCTATTAGTAAATAATTATAGGTAATCTAGCATTTCGGAAGGTTTTAAGTTAACCACGACGGAAAAGCATAGCTCTGAAAAAATACATACATACATACATACATCAATCACGCTTATATCCCCGAAGGGGTAGGCAGAGGTGAACTAGCACCCACGTTTCGCCAGTTATGTCAGGTCCCATGTAACAGGTGGCGAGCCTATTGCCATTTATCGGGCACAAAAGTCGCAGTAGGTACATAGCTAGATGATATAAGAGGAACGCTGCTGCCCATTCCTCATCACTGATTTATCCTTAGTCGCCTTGTACGACACCCACGGGAGAGATTTGGGGTGGTGACAATTGTATTCTACTCTGCCGTCACCACACGGCTGAAAAAATAACACGCTACAACTCTTATTAATCGGTGAAGGATAAAGAGGGGTGGAAGAACATTGAGTTATAAGGTAAACTAGAGACGCTATGCCAAACAAAAGTATTCTCCCAACTCGAATCTACCTACGGGTGTCGCTTCTATACGCTAGTAATAGTAGTTCAATGTGGAAGAAGGAAACATATTGTGCCGATGCCGACCCTGCCTAGAGCGGGATAAGGCCAGGAAGAAGAACTCTTAAAGTAATCTAGTCTGTCATCAGTACCTACTTCATAGGAAACTCATTGTAGTATTTATTCTGACTTGGGGTAGCTACTGGCTTAGTTATGTAAGTCGCATCGTAAGTAGGATTTAATATCATAACGAGAATTAATATTTAAAATGACTCAAAACGATTGACTGATAACCTTATTAGTCAGAATTAAATTCCCAAGTCTTTTGAAGCTATTGTCGTGTGAGCAGACGCTTCGGCGGGCCTACCTCATTCATCGCACGACAAAATGGCTAGATTCATGTCCAAGTAATTAATTTTGTTTATATTTAATATATTAGCTGGACACAAATATAAGCGTTAAGCATAGTACAAAATTAAACCGCTCCAAACGACACGCCCACACTACTCGAATTCATTACAGAATCAAGTTTTGGGCCCGCCCATTAACGACCGTCAAAAAGACAACTTACCGACAATAAAATGTATTACAAATTTGACTTTTTATATGACGGTCAACTTACGAATAAAATACACACAAACAATCGGAACAACAGAGAGCTTGTAGTAAGCACAGACGCTATAACGCGGTTTCTGAAAGCAAATTTTGCTCTGTCATAAGATGCAATGTTATTTGAATCTTGTTCTTCTTCCTGTCATGCCCTGTTAGCAGTTTATCTGTCGGCGCAGTATGTTTCCTCTTCCATTCATATAGGACAGATACCATCCAGTCATCCACTCCCTTTTGATTCATATCAACCATCACACCGTCAAGGTGCTAATGATGAATTAATGTACTTAAATACCACGTCGAGACTGACAAACGGAGAGAGTGATTGGGATGACGACATCCCAATCCATACCGCTTAAACTTTGGGTTTTACAGCCAGCCGAGTGCCTGACACTAACCCTCTTTGGGCAATCGCAGGCTGAGCACGCTATGCCACTGCGCTAGCGAGCTCCTCGTTATTTGAATAGACACCGTTAATTCAGAGTACTTTAAACAGTTTTCTCCGTGTTACGTGATTACAATGGCTTTGTTTGGTAATAACACGGATCTGTGTCGGTATATTTCAGACGGGCGTACCGTTTGTATAGCCTGCGAGCCACAGACACAGGTATCTTATCTGCATCTAGCTCGTATTGTCTCGACGCCGCTTTGAGCTCAAACAACGTGCACTTCAGGATACGCCGCGTTTTTCACTCTCTCGTGAACTGCACCCGTTTGAGTGTGAAACACTTGACGCCATTTTGGAACTCTAATTGCGTTGTAGGCAGCTGCTTGTAAAATTATGTCTTCTGCAGCTACAGCTAAGTTTACTTTTTCCCTTCTTAATTTGCTTTCTTATCTTTAAAACTTATGTCTTCTACAACTTGGTTTACTTTTTTTCTTCTCAATTTGCTTTCTTTGCTTTGTTCTTCTCTTTCTTTCCGAAACGGTCATAGGGTTCAGGTAGGTAGTATTTTGAAGGCTAGCTAAATTTTCACCCTTTCAAATGCAACTGATCTCTTCGGTTAATTTCGAAACACTTGCAATGGTGATTGGTGGTCGATGAAGACACCAAATATTGATAAGTGCTGTAGCGTACTCAGTCTACCACTTCCACCAGAAAGGAATAAAGTAGAATCAACAAACAGAATTGCTCTCTAATCATTCATCTTATCGTTTTAAGCCAACGGTATCCTCACCATGTAGCATCTAAAGAAGGTATTTTTACAATTGAACGTTTTATAAATGAAAGAAAAATTGTTACAAAGAAAAAAAGAAAATATATAAAATAATCTTTAAAAACATGTCATATTTTGCTTAAATAAATATTCTCAACATTCCTTAAGCCCATCCTACAAAACGTTGTACTTTAGAAAGTTTAATTCAGTGAAACGCAATGTAATGTGTAAGTCGCTCTTAATTACCGTAACAAAATAATAGCGGTGCATTCTCATGAATCGATTTCCTATCAATTTGTCCAGCCACTTGTCTAAACCGCAGGCTACTGTGAAGTAACACCTAGCGGTTGCCATCTTGTCGTGTGGATCAAGTGGCATGGTTAACTAAACTGGCCCTTATTGCAAAGCGCTAAGGCATATGTAGACCGTCACCTTGAATGGTACTGTAGGTACTACAAGAGCTTGAACATAGGTGTGAGTGTCAAGTTTTGTAATTAGACTCTTTGGTGTTAGAATCTTGCTGGCCCCTGGCTATTTACATAATATGACAGCGAGCGACGCTATTATAGAATTCTACGCAAGTGACAATTTTATTACTATAAAAATTTGACATGCTAATTTCTTAGTACGTTGTGATTGTTTATCTTCAATTTGGCCCTAATTCATACCTTTTAATAAAATATTATCTTGTTGAATAGTTATTTATTTATGCGTAAATAAATAAGTATATATGGATTGTATTGTTAAATTTTCTATCTAAACATTCTTTATTAAATAAACTAATACTACAAGAAATGGCTTGGGCAATGAAAAGAAGCAAATTATTTAAACCTAATATTAGATATATTTTTTCTGGATTTAAGTAACTAAACATGAGTAAATTTTAGTTTTATTTTCTCAAAAACTAAAGGTGGTATCATCGATGCCGGAGTATTCCCATAGCGATTGTTAGATCGAAAGGTAATCGTTAGATAGGAATTAAAAAAGGATGCAACAAAATCGGTGTTCTTGAAAAATTATAAGACGGACATAAATCGAATGCTAAATGAGATGACTAACTATAGTGCTATAGTGTAAACTAAACACGGCAGCTCAAAAGTGCGAGCAAAAACGATCGGCCGGCGCCACTGGCCACTAAATAAATCAACTGACTGTCGTCTGCGCTCGCGCTACTAAATCAGGCAAATCCGATTAAACGTTGCGACAACCATTGCGGGCTAAAACGGTCCAATAAATAAACTAACCGGGCCAGAGCAGCAGTGGAAGTTGTGTAACTGTCAGAGATGAGTAATGGCGGAGGGTGATTCACCCCCTACCTGCGCGTGTGCAGCCCCTACAGACAAAGGCCTGCGCCTTGCCACACACCTTTTCTACGGAAATACCCGAAACGGTTTCTTAACGTCCCTTCAACCGAACCGAAGAATAGCGATCTTGTCAGTAATAGGCGAAAATAAAATCAAATTGCTGTGGCTCAATTACGCTGATTAAACAGACAGTTTGTTCATGATATGTTTATTGCACAGATATATCAAATTGATAATTATTGGTAAAGAAGACACTTGTAGATTAGGTAATTGTAGTGGTGTATAGGGGAAAAGAGCCTGCTTAAAGTAACTTGTTAAATTTGTTATCTAAACACCAGTTGCATTGATTGCGCTCATAACGCTGATGGCACATTCTAGAAACAATTCTTATAATAATGAATTTGAATAAAATGTATGTGATAACATAAGATGATGATGGTATATAACCAATATTTCTTTTCGACATAATTTACATAATTTCTATTGTTACACATAATTTCTATACATAATTTCTATTGTTTTTTTAAAACAATAGAAATATGTCCTTACTCTGAAAAGTAATTTCATTTCATTTAGAGACATGTTTTAACCCACTTAAAATGTAAACCGTGCTCAATTAATTTAATTATATACCTATAAACAATTAGTGTTACATACCTAATAAGTATCGATGTTGAATACTTTGAAGGCAGATATATTTATTTTGCAAACAAAACCTTATTAAATTATGTGAGAATGTCTGTATGTCCATGTGAATATAATGTAGGTCACATTGAAACGCGCATAAACATGTACCACCTAGACACGCAGGGAACAATGCAATGCTTTTGTTCTTTATAATTATCTACTTGCGTTTGTTTGTGACAAATTTTACGCAGAACTAATTAGCTTCTAGTTGACGCTATAAAAAACGGAAATGCCTATAGATGCAGTTTCGACTCATATAATTTTATCTGTTGTTATGGTTCTACCTACTGTTAATATATGTAGTTGCGAATGATAATACATTTAAAAGATTGCATGAGTAAGAAGAGGGGTGAGAATAAGGATACAGTAAGTAAGTGAGTAAGGATACAGTAAGCAGTTTCCACTCCTATATTTTAATCTGTTGTTTTCTATTTAACATTATAAAGCTCAAGAGTTTGTTTGGTAGTACGTGCTAATCTCAGGAACCACCGATTCAAATTGAAAAACAATGTTATGTTGAATAGTCTATATATCGAGGGAGGCTTTAGTTAGGCTATAAAATAATCAAGAATAAGGCGAGCGAAGCCGCGGACGAACACTAGTGGTAATATTATTGATGATGACAAGAATTAAAAAGAATGGCACGAGTGAGAAGAGCGAGCAATGAGGATACAGTAAGCAAGACACCTACATCAGTGGGTACTGTCCCAGTATTAACCAACACATTCGTTTGTCTCAATGTCGTTGCTTTTTGACCTAAATCCCTTTGTAGTAAGGTTAAAAACGGATTGACTTTTTGTGGCACCCAACGTGCTGTGACTGCAAAAAAATCAAGAAATCTTCAGTAGAGATACTCATTTATATACACCAAACACTGCGACTTGATGTGACGCATTTCCATTTATTCAAATCGTCAGGAAATGTATGTTAGCAGGAAATAAAGGCGAACGCACTTCATTAATATTGTGTGCTACAAGTTAGTTTGTTTATTAACAAACGAACGCAAGTCTTCGCAATGAATTCATTAAAACCATTAAAACTATTGTTAAAGGAATTCATTTGTAAGAAGACAGAAATTTCATTTGTCACAAAAAAATTAAAACGTATTGGTTTGAACTTGGGACTTTTTTTCATTGATTATGGATATACGTTGTACACAAGCAAAACGGTGTGCGGAAACTACAAACTAATCTTCTTCTTCTTCCTACCCTTATCCCTAGGCGGTGTCGGCACAACATGTTTTCTTCTTCCACTCCTTTCTATCCTTCACCAATGTCTCCTTTACTCAATCCATCCAACTCTTTTTTGGTCTTCCTCTCCTTCTACGTCCTTCCACATTCATACGTAACATTCTTTTGCTAACACAGCTCTTATCGCTTCGCATAACATGACCAAACTATCCAAGTCCATTACTCCGCAGTCTCTCAGTCACTCCTTTGGCCGCGATACTTTTAACTTTTCAATAACTAACTAAAAACGTGCAGAAAATAGTGACAAACTGTAATAATGGTGGATTCATCATACCTAAATTACAATTACAAACGCGTCCACGTGCTCGCCAAGGCGCAAAAACATCCCGAGCCATTATTTCACTACGATTACAACGTGTAGGTACGCCTAATAGACAATACACAATGACTTTCAACAATTAATTAACGCTCCGTTTGTCCGTTGAGTCAATTAAGAAGTTATTATGTTGAATCGAGAATGTGTTAGGTGAGCAGCGGTCAAGCGCGTCAGTCCCGTGTTCTTGGGACCAGAACGACTCTCAATTGTCACATAAAATTTCAAATTGCTTTGACATATTCATGCACTGTTGCGTCTGATCCTTCTTGGTCCATAATTTCATTGAAACTATTGCTTTATTGTTTATTAGTAAGTAAATAGTGCTAAGTGTCAGTGCCGTTGGATGGCAATAGGTTCGACTAAGGGAGATTGCTCAGCTGACAATCCCCCAACTTTGCCAAGTCGGCTGCTTTCTAGCATAATGTATTATTCCAATTCGCCCACCTACGTTATGAGAAATTTTGTTATTTTGTGTTTATTCCGTATTTTATGTTTGTGTGTTGAGTTTCTTGAATGTAATTTTAATACAGTGGAATGGTCTCGGGTCTCAACTGTACAAAAATAACATAAGATCGCAAAAAAAATTGCTTCAAATAATCTCACTCGTTATCAGTGATAAGAAATTGTAGAACACGAGTGTTCCGATTATATTAGCTACTGATTACCAGAAGCCCATATTAGAAACCGTGTTAGGTGATACTTCAGAGGCAATTTGTCATTATAAATTAATGTTGTTCATGATAAATCTTTCTGTTGTACTTTTTCAACACCAAGAAACTAAGGGTACTTATTAGGCTCCCCTCGAAGTAGTTACATATTCTAACTACCCTCATTATCACCAGCCCTTTCATATTCCCACTGCTGGGGTATAGAACTTGCCATGGATTGAGTAATAGAATAAGTAACGGAGCTGGCTGGTCCAGGGGGCCTACCGCCTAACTCGATTGCTAAAGCAAAAGCTATAGTTTATGACGTCATTTCGCACCAAATGTACCTAAACTATTAGCGATGGCTTTGAACGAGTGATCACCGAATGATTTTGTATGAATTTGGCACAAAATCCGTGCTGCCTAAAAATTCAGGATGACTGCTATAGCCGTAAGCAGTGCATTGCAATATATCAATCATCAGCAATCGAGTTAGGCGGTAGGCCCCCAGTAGAGATAGTAGTAACGACTGCAAAAGCAGCCGGGATCATCAACACGTAACTTGCCTTCCGAAGCACAGCGGAACTCAATATTATTTAGTTTTCGTTCTCACTACATGTGAATTCTTCTACTAGTCGTGTGACTTTTGTCACGTATGTGTCGTAAGAGGCGACTAAAGGATTCTGCGCCCGTGCAACAACCACAACAGGGTTCTGTAGAAGGGTTTCAAATTCTAGACAATAATGACAAAAGCATACTTGTCTGACCTTTTGACCGAGAAAAGTCATACTCACTCACCTTATGACCAAGAAACAGATTAGGAAGAACATAATATTATTACTGTATCCTTAAAATGACTCAAATCTTTGTCTGTAAGCAAGGATGTTGTAATTTCTGGTTAACCATTTACTAAACCAACCGTAAATGTCGATTGATTTGTGGGTTGTTCTTGGAAGTAATGACTATTGGACAAGGGAGCTTGCTTTAACTTGGACGAATCTATACTTTTTCAGTAAGTAGTACTTACCGTCATCAGCGTCAGGGTCCTAAAGTATCATGTCAGTCCAATCATCATTATCTTTACTTTCTTTCAACATTATCTTTAGTTGTAGGTATATTAGTATAAGTAGTAAAAAATCAATATCAAAATTGGATTCTTCATATCTGGTATGATTACGAATATTACGATACGCTTATGAATAGTCAAGACGCACCTCCGCCAACGAAACCGATGCGTTCAATGGCAAAGTTGAAAGACTATATTCTTATTCTTCCTGCCCTGTTCCCAGTTTAACTAGGGTCGGCGCAGTATATTCCCTCTTCCATTAATATGGGTGTCGTGCCGTGTGGTGACGGCAGAGCAGAATACAATTGTCACCACCCCAAATCTCCCCCACGGGTGTCGTACAAGGCGACTAAGGGTTAAAACAGTGATGAAGAATGGGCGGCAACGTTCCTCTTATTCCACCTAGAAATACACTGCTCTAATATAATGTAAGACTATTATCTATTATCTCATAATAAATCGTAAAACAATTGACGAACACGATAACATTAACAGGCTCTTCACAATTTCACATAGCTGTTTATAAGGACTGTTTGATTATACATATATTATATGTTTATGTGTGTTTCAACCGTTTCGCTTCACGCGGCTCCGCAGTGTATCTGGTTTGTCTGAAAATAGTCCTCCTAAGTAGGTCGGCTAGGCAAGCCGATATGAATTACTGGCGTCATACAGAATACGGCGAGAGAATCCTTTGATCTTCCAATTCCATGCAATTTTATATTTTGCCAGTGCTTTTATGCCAGTGGTGGAGTCTGGAATATGTTCTATATACTTATTTGTAACATCGTTGTTTTGTTTCTAATAATTTACAATTTTAATATTTATTGGAGGATAGCGAGTATATTTTAGATAGTTCTTTCTAAGATCAAATCTTTACTCTTTTCTCTTTCCCTCACAATGGTCTGTAATAGAAACAATATCATTACAGATTAAGTTTTATAGCTCGTAGCATGGTGCTAAATGCCCTTTTATTATTGAAATATTAGGGATACTCAAAGCTTTTAATAGACCTTAATCATAAATGTCCTTTATTTATTTAATGAGGATAGAACGTGTATCTAAGAAAGATATATGCTTAATTGTATTAACGATGTACATGTTGAATGAAAATCTTGGTAGAATTTTCTCAAAAACATATTGCTATAAAGAATGTTTTAAAAACAATTAGATTGCCGTTTCAAAAACGGCGTATGATGGATGCCCCATCTGGAGTCGCCTCAAAAGACGCTATACATTTACTAATGACTGTGACTATTAATAACGATGTTACAAAACGGTAACACCTAAATGTAATTAATAATGCTCAGGCTTATGTTCTATTATTACGAGCCGGGTGAAGTGTAATAGACATGATCATAATGCGACTGTCGCACGTCGTCGGGTTGGACAATCAGCACAAAAACTAGGCTGACATTCAGACAGAATGAATCTAAATCAAAGACAAAAAACCCACAACTCTAAATACTCCAAAATATAACCTAAAAGTACTCACTGACTGTCGGAAGGCGTGTGAGTTTAGAGAGAGAAGAATACAATTTCTTACCACGACCATTCGATTGGGTAGTTTTCGTTTTTACCACCGATTATTTCATTAACGAGAATCGATACGGCACTCCAGAATCAATTAAACTGTCATTTAAACGAGCGGCTCAGTGTTCGGTGACCCGTTTCATTAAAATGCCTCTGCGATGTAAATGAACGTAGCATACATTAATTTAATATCTGACTTTATAAGGTTTATAATAGCATTTATTTTAAAAACACTCTATGAAAAAACGCTTCTTTCTTTTTGCCACTTCAGACGCCAGACTTATTTAGCCATCATCATCATTACCAGCCTTTTAATGTTTCAGGCTTTCCATGTGGATGGAATAATTATAGGGAGAACGAGCCTTAGTATTAAGGCGACTATTTCCCAAATTGGTACAATTTTGAACATCTAGTTATTAATTGTGTTAGAACTCACAAGTCTAAAATTCGTACACATTAAACTTGAAGATATGAGTTAGTGAATGCAAAAAAAAGAAACACGATTAACTACACTTTACTCGATAGAAAAAAAATCTGAACATACCACTGATTCAAACTTTATAACCACGATTTTGAATGGCTTAAGGCTTAACTTGCCTTCCGAAGCACAGAAAGCGAACAGTACTTCTAAACGTCATATTATAGTCCTTCAACATTTTTATCTCTGGTGGTCTACAAAGAAGCCTAGGTCAGCAAAAAATATCAAATAAACGAAGAGGAAGTCGAGATATTATATTATATTTTTGGCCAGCCATCCAATAAGTCAGCCGGCCTTAGCAACCATTGCGCTAAGCAACTGCGTTATCATATCAAGCTTTATTTAGTCATTAAGCAAGCATTACTTCTGTAGAGAACGCAGGCGCCCCTTCAGCTTTCATCGACCCACTAATGTTATTCTCCCTGCTTTCTTTTCAATTCCAATAACTTCTGAACGCACGCAGCATCCCGTATTTATTTATGTTGGCCGGCCGAGCCAGCACTTTAATTTATCTACCTACCTACTTTAATGCCTATGTTAATTGATACAATGCCCACATTCCGGTGCATTTATTACTCAAGAAACTAATGGGGAAAAATTTTTATAACTTACTCGCGTTCGAACACTACAATATCAATCTGTTTATGTACTTGTAAAACTTTGAAAGTGGCCACTGTCTCCTGAACAAGCACCTGTAGACATAGTCCACTTGACAGTGTTTCGTCTTTGGATTTAGTGGGAGTTAGAGCGAGAGGAAAATATTATATTTTCCCCGTGGAGATTTTCTCGATGTCCCGTGCTACGGGTGCTGTTTGCCATTGGTGTGACAGACAGCTCCGTTTGCAGAGGATGCATGGTGGTGGCAGAAGAAACGCCACAGCACGTGCTTATAGAATGCCAGAGCGTGCCAGATCAAGGGGCTTCTTCAATCTCCACTATCGGTCCCGGAAGCCGTCTCAAGGCTTCTAACTCTTTGGGATGATCCGGATTGGTTGCAGTATGAAGATAAAAGAGACGCACAATGGCCCAATCTGGAGGCTAAGGGCCTGTTTCACAATTTATTGGTAAGTTCTGGATAGCTTACTTGGCAGATCATTTGACAGTTGTAATATGAAATTTAAGTCAATTGAAACATGCCCTAAGTGCGGAAAAGGCCCAGCTAACTAAACTAAGACAAAGGCGTAAATAGCAAATAAAATTGTCTAATCGGGGATCGCTCACAATCGCTTATCGCGGTGAAATACGCTTTTATGACCAAAGTTTATTTGTAACTATGACAAAAAGCTCACAATTCAACAAAAGTGTTGTAATTCCACACCGTTACGTGTTTGTTAGCACCGTTTCGTGCACAGCGGAAAAGGACTTTGTGTGTAGTTAAATATGGTATTAATTTGAGTGTGCAAGATCGAGACACGGAGGCGGCCGGCGCCTTTGACCGAGGGAGATAACATCTACATCGCGCAGGTAGGCTTTTATTGCCGCTGCACCGGCGATGGACCGAGCCGAATTCACGAAATTTGGTTCCATGGCGTTATGTTTCACAAGAGAAACAACAGCAAATAGTGTTGCCGTTTTGCAGACTTCTTTTGTTGTAAATAACTCCTATAAAATAACTTAAAACGATACTATGTTCTGATTCTGACAGAGATTTAAATTAAAAATAATGTTAGCTATTCGCTATCTAACAAAATAAATTACATTCGACGCAACAGAAGCTCTTGACCGCGTCGTCTCACCTCACCTGACGACGGTATGAATCAAGCTTCTCCTGGAATCCTAAAGCACAGGGCTAGCTGGGTCTTATCACAAATTAACACAATAATGGTGTTAACATTATTATAGTAATGTCCTCAATACACTGAAGGATACAGTTCCGGAAGTCCCAGGACTTACGCGGTACATCATCATCAACACCAGTCCTTTAAAGTCCCCACTGCTGGAGCACAGGCCTTTCCTATGGATGGAAGAATATAGGCAGAATGGGCCATAACGGATTGGTGGTTTAACGACTGCATACTGCAAATGCACCCGGGACCAACGGCTTAACGTGTCTTGCGAAGCATGGAGAAACTCGACATAATAAATTTTTGGTCTCGCATCTAATGACTGGCCTTCCTTAGCCAACATTGCTTAGTTTCCGCAATGGCAGGCCGTTAGGCCACTGCGCTATCGAGCTCCTCCTTACGCGGTTAGTACTTACCACGTACTCACCTATATTTATTAGGAATGTCGTAAATGTCGTATGGTACGAAGAAAGCAAAGGTTCAACGCACGTGACCTGCCACCAGATCGAATGGAAAACTAGGGTTTTCAATCGACAAGGCGACCGGCACAGGCGCCGGCGAGTTAAACGACATTCCGGGCCAGTCGTCTTTGTCATGTAAACCAAACTCATTATTCTGTTATTTTAACAGACCATAACGCGACTTTGTGTTTGTACAGTATAATGTTTTGGCCAGTATAAAGCATGGAAGCGTGAAAGTTGAATAAAAAATGCTGTAGAAAATGGAGTGTTTAGCAGCATCGATCGGGTGAGTAGGTACAACAATAAAGTAAGTGATAGAAATTAGTGTTTTTGGAGCCACGTTTTAATTTTTTTATAGATATTTGGGATTGGGCTTTTATAGCAATGTATATGTTTTATGATATGATTTTTTATTTGAGCGTTACACAAAATATAACGAACAAAAATAACGCCTTTATCTACCGGGATTGCCGGCTGCCAGGACAGAGTTTATCGAAAAATTTTCAAACTTCATTTTCTTTCAATAATTTTGTTAATTATTTCGATTTCCAATACGATTTATATATCGATTGTTAAAAGAATAAATGACTTACTTATCGTTTGTACGGCGAGCGAGCGTTTCACGCGATTAGACGATATTTGTGTTGGGAAGCGACGGTCGCACCTCAGCGCGACGCTCGCCCGAGGCGCTATTGTGTCGGGTCGGCTCGTTTTTTTAGGGTTCCATACCCACAGGGTAAAACGGGAACCTATTACTAACCTCAGCCCGAAATGCTGCTCAAAAAACAATAGATTTTTGACAGTTCTAAGCGATAAATGGCTTTATCATATCGTGTTTCGATGGTCATGCTAGCCAGGCAGAATACAGAATCGGTACTCATTAACATGTAAGTATTGTCAAAATCGACGTTTTCAAATACAAATTTTGGCAGGTATTTTAAGCTCAATATTTGAGTAGCGTTTCTGTATTCGGGGGTAAGACTCTGCTGCACGTCCGTCTGTCTGTCACCAGACTGTATCTCATGAACCGTGACAGCTAAACAGTTGAACTTTACACAGATCTGTTGCCGCAAGCCGCGTGGTGACGGCAGAGTAGAATACAATTGTCACCACCCCAAATCTTTCCCGTGGGTGTCATATAAGGCGACTAAGGATAAATCTGAATATTTTTCCGTTCCTCTTATACCACCTAGCCTAGCAATGTACTGAGACTTTTGTGCCCGATAAATGGCAATAGGCTCGCCACATGGGACTTGACATATTTGGCGAAACGAAATATGACTAAACGAAAAATGACATACATAAATCACGCCTATATCCCCGAAGGGGATTTAGGCGTGATTTATGTATGTATGTTGCCGCTATAACAACGAATACTAATAAACAGAATAAAATTATGGAACAAACGAGACTTTTTGCCATTTTTTTACACACAAAGAAAATGTATGGTTAGAAAAAGATCGAAAAATATGCTTGATGCGGGTATTGAGCCCGCGTCCTCCGCATTCCGGGCAGGTCCCTACACCACTCTGCCAACAGAGACATTTTTTCCTTAGATAACGATACGGACCCCTCCGTGCGCGAGCCGCTTCGCACTTGTCCGTTTTTTTATGCGCTAGCGCATCCACATCGCCCACTCGAGTTTTTGGAATTCCAATAGCGGCCGGCCCCCTCCCCGGCCTAGCGCCGCCGCCGGAGGTCCGCGTTCATTCATAACTCGGCGTGATACCGATATCCCCCCCGCTCCCCCCACAACTCGGCACGCCTGAGGTCCGCGTCTATAGAGGCACCCTCAGGCCTGCCGCTCCAAGCTCCGAATCGTAGCGCCCTGTGAGGCAGTATGTCTCCCCTTTGGTCTAGCACAGAAGGTGGACAAAATCTCTTTCCACTACTTGACAGTGCTTTGTCTCAGTATTTAGTGGGAGTTAGAGCGAGAGGAAAAGATTTTCTTTCCCCCGAAGGAGATTTTCTCCACGTCCCGTACTACGGGGGCTGAGCCGAGGTTCCCGTCCCGCCTTTAGAGGGCACTCTCAGGCCTGCCGCGGGCCGGCGCCGCAAGCTCTGAATCGTAGCGCCCTGCGAGGCTCTCCGCGACAGTATATCTCCCCCTAGGTCTAGCATGGTACGTGGACAAATTCTCTCTGGACCACTTGACAGTGTTTTGTTTCAGGGTTTAGTGGGAACTAGAGCGAGAGGAAAATACTTCACTTAACAGTGTTTTTCCCGGAATTTAGTGAGGGTTAGAGCTAGAGTCGTGGACTTTAGAGGCACCCTCCGCTCCAAGCTCCGATTCGTAGCGCCCTGCGAGACTGCGGCAGTATATCTCCCCCTGTGAGATGCCTGCTGTGGAGAAATTCACTCAGGGAATGCTCGATTGCAAGGCTTGAGGACAGGGTATTTGTCGTCCTCAATAAACTGTAAGAGTGGTAGATGCTGTAAAGGCCTCCAGGCCAACAACTTAGGTCTTTCAAATTAGAAAAAAAAACGATATTCCTGATGCCGCGTCTAGCATTAGACTCTTCTTCACATGTGCTTCGGGAGATGTCTGACTGCTGTGGAGAAATTCTCCCAGGGAGTGCTCGATTGCAAAACTTGAGGACAAGATCTTCCTAAAAACTCGGTAGATACTGTAGTGTGGAGGCTTGTCTACGTTAGGTTCTTTAAAAAATTAAGATAACACACCTCCTCTGACGCCGCGTCTAGCATTAGACTCTTCTACGTACAGATCGTATCACATGTGCTGCACCGTTTGTCTGCCGCGAGCCGGAAACGTATACGAAAACAAAACTGCCCGAAATGTTTTTGTTTCCAACATTGTACGCGCGCGTGTATTTATGTTACATTTTTTTCGTTCGGCCGCAGTCCGCACCACCAACGTCGATTACTGTAAGTAAACGACAACTCGGATATGACTTCTTTTAAGTCCGCCTGGCTAGCTACCACCATCTTATTTAAATCTGTCGCCATAATAATAATGTTAACAGCTTTATTGTGTTCCGACAGGTGATAAAATAGCCAACCCCTCTGTGGTTGAGGGTTCCAGGTGAAGCTCGACTCCATCTAGGGGCCTGGGGGCCTACCGCCTTCTACCGATTGCTAAAGAAAAAGCTATAGTTTATGACGTCATGCTGTCATTTCGCACCAAATGTACCGAAACTATTAGCGATAGCTTTGACCGAATGATTTTGTATGAATTTGGCACAAAATCAGTGCCGCCTAAATTCAGGATGGCTGCTATAGCCGTAAGCAATCCATTGCAATATAGCTATCATCAGCAATCGAGTTAGGCGGTTGGCCCCCTGATCATCACGCATAAAAAAAACGCTGGTAAAGGCGTGTGGTGACAGAGCAGAATAAAATTGCCACCACCCCTATCTCTCCCGAAGGTGTCGTATAAGGCGACTAAGGGTTAAAACGGCGATCAGAAATGGGCAGCAGCGTTCCTCTTATACTATTTAGCAAATTACTGCGATTTGTAAGCCCGTTAGATGGCAAATGGCACGCTATCTATTAGGTACCTATATGAGACCTACCATAGGTAATTGGAAAAACCTTCAGGGATAACTAGGCGTGATTTATGTATGTATGTGTGTTTGTGTATGTGAAGAAGCGTGCACAGCCTGACAGCGCACGCCATATCAGATGGTGATCCACACTGGACAATAAACCGATTTTAAAATACTTATCGGCACGCACCAGATTAGACCTCTCATAAGCCAGTAAACATATTATTGCCTAAAGTCTTCGTTTTACCGTCATAGAAATACTTAATTATCAAAAATGTTGTAACCTTCCACGCCTTCAGATTTTTTTTTAATATTATAAAGTGATATTATAATGTACATACCTATTGAAAAATTAGTAGTCCCGTTGCATTTTGCGGATTTTAGTCAACGCAGATATTTAGCTAGTTGATTTTTTTTAAACTACATTTAATTTTATTTAATGTATAATTAAATGTAGTTTAGTTAAATATAGGTAGCTCAATTGAAGCTACTTAATGGAAACATAAACTGGAAATATACAGAATATAACAATGAGTATTATCATGTACCTATTGGCCTACATAATTATGAGACATTTTATAACAGCGAGTGCTTAATCAATTTTATGTTCAATGCACAATTGCACACTCTGCGGTAAATTGAAATTCCAATATGCATAATGTGCAACTATAAAAGTTTTAAACAAGTCGTCCAATTACCAGAGGGTCTAAAAAAGCCATTAATGTAATACGGCGAAAAGAAATTATTCATTTCATGAATCAATTGTTTTATGTAGTATAACATATTTAAATGTAATGTCAACCATTTTACTCGTTCTTATAGAAACTTTCAAACTGGCATATTATCACCACATAGCAATCGCCAAGCGTCCACTTAATGTAAATTGAGGCAATGTCTATTTTAATGATTTGCAATGTAATTCATAGTGGGATCTTAGAATGAATTGCTTAAGTTACCTACCTTTTTAGACCCCAGATCTCCGTGCGGTGAACCGGCCACCCCATGGACGGAGCCATTTAATTCTGACCTTTACGCCAACGGCAGAAGAATCTCCCGAGCAAACTACAAATTACTAACGCGCTTTATAACATTTTTTAATGAGTGCAGTTCGCAACAGTCATTAAAACAATGCGCAGTGGCGTTATGGGCTCGGGGTGATCGGCCGTGCACTCTCACGGCATAATAATTATGGCTTTAAGCCGGTCACACACGTTGCTATAATATACAGCATGTAATAGAAATAACGCTCGCCCTGAATACTAACCAAGCTAACATAGTACTTATTATTAAAAATACTATGGTGTAATTAAAAATCGAAATAGTAAATTATTTATCTTTCTCGTTTCCCGCATCAAGACTTTTTTCTTCTAACCACTATATTGTATTAATTTTACATACCCAAACCTAAACAAAAAAAATCGCATTTTTTAGGAAGAGCACTTAAAGTTTCAAAACTTAAAAACTGTGACAAAATGTGGAAATATAAAAAAAATGCTTTGTTTAATATAATATCAAATTCTAAAAGTATCCCGCTGGACATTCATACAAACACAATAATTTATGTAACGGTATAATTTTTGAAATAATTCAGTTTTTTCTAAAACATAGTGGACAATTTACTACAAAATGTGACACTCACTTTTTAATTAGACACAAAGAAGTATTGTAATAGCAATTATTATAATAATGTTATAGCTACGTGTGCGACGGGCCTAACGGGGCGCGCTAACCACTCCGTCGCAGTTTATAGGCCGGCTCTGCGCGAGCGCAGCGCTCGCCCCGCGCCCCGCCCGCCGGACCGCATTCCGCTCCCATGCGACCGAGTCCTGCATCCTCCAGACCCCAGGACCTCTCCAAAATCAAAATGTCTTGTTTCAGTATCTATTCTATACCTACATACTGTTCAAAAGTAATTCATTTACTTACTTTGGCCTAGATGATAGGTGTGAGTAAAAAAAAATCTTTGGATAGCTGAGAGCTTCCTTGCTATTATTGCTAACCATGTATAAAGACAATATGACGGCCGCCTTGGTCGAATGCTCAGATTGCTGGGTATTGGCCTAGAAGTCCCGGGTTCGAATCCTGGTAGGGGCAAACTTTGTGATGACCACAAATGTTTGTTTCCGAGTCATGGTTGTGTATATGTTTATGTAGTATATTTTCAACATTTATATACATAATTATATTAAAAATATGTCCGTCATCTAGTATCCATAACACAAGTGCATAGGCTACTGACTTTGGGCTAGATGATAGTAGGTGTGAGTGTAAAAAAATAGTTCTTTATTTATTTAATCGTAGTTTATGTAAAGCTATTGACAAGCCAAATAGCTACTACAATAAGCCAGTAACGCCAGTGTTAGCGACGCGTTCTTGTAATTGGTAAGTAATTTTACAATTTATTTAAGGTAGAATCTAATCTTGCCGCGTGTCTGACGGAAGAGCAGAATAAAATTATCACCATCCCCAGTTTATGTATAAAGTAGAATCTAATCCTGCCGTGTGGTACGCAGGTGGCAGAGTAGAATACAATCGTCACAATGCCCTCTCCCGGACGTGTCATCGGCGACTAAGGGTTGAAACAGTTTTGAGGAATGGGCAGCAGCGTTTCTCTTATACCACCTTGTAATATGCTGCGATTTACGTGCCCGATAGATGGCATCAGGCTCGCCACCTGGGATGGGACCCAACTTATTTGGCAAAATGTGGGTTTTATTATAACTCTGCCTATAACCCCTTTGTTCATTCGTATACAGGCGCAATTTATAGGTTTAATATTTATTGCTATTCTGTCACTGGGACCACAACCTCACTGTATCCGTGTTTTTCTATGCTAGTAAATTTAGTAATAAACCATTGCATTTCGCCATGTCGTTGCTTCTCAATTAACATCTGCGTGACCTGCATTGTGTATAGCCAGTATTGGGCTCTACCCCTATTGTGTGTAGCAGCTATAACAGACGTACTGTTTTGACTGAGACGAGACGGATTCTAGACGTTGATAAATAATGAGATGCCTCGCTTAATGGCACCAACCGGCTCACAGGTAGGTACCATTTAGCAGGTAAAGTATAATTATGTTTTGCAGTAGACAAAGCACTTGAAGTACTTGCCTATACATCATCAATGCACAGCACTCCCATTTCGGATAGCCAAATCGGTTACTTTCAACTTTTAGGTAAATTGTAAACAACAGTTAAAGAAAGACACAGACACTTACCGAGATAAACCCCTGTAAACAAGAAGTCAATCTATCTATTCGAACGAATAGAATACAAAAATGTATGAAACTGTCGATTACAGAGAAAACAACATGGCGACGGACGTGTCAAACGTAAGAGAAGCTGTCAAAATTGACATTTGTATTTTATTCGTTCGAATAGATTTAAGAGAGACAGGTGCCGAACCGTGACAGTGTCCATTACATTACAACACCGACTTATTCCAAATGATTCCTGTGAGCACAATCAAAAGTCATCACACCAGATTCACACGCTTATTGCCTATTCCATTAACTAAATCAGACGATGACGAATCGACCACTAAACCGAGATTATAATCATTAAAAGAGTCGCGGGCTCGCATTCTCCGAGTGGAATCCGTGAAGCGTCGGAATGCACGGAATCGATTCAAACTCGTTTTGTTTTCGCCACGTCATAACTCGATCTCTACCCTCGAACCTGGCTTCGGTTTAACCGAGGTGCATTTAGAAAGTGGATTCGCCAATACCTGCTTGTAGTCCAGCTCTCCTGCATCTCCAATATAACACACGAAGATAATTAAGTTACCCAAACATAGGAAAATAACGATATAATTATAATTGCTCTTTCCCTTTTATGAACCAGAACGACTACTACTCAGTGATTACATGCGCCGCAAAATATAATTATCTTTACGTTTTGCAGCCCGGTACGGTAAGGCATATTAACGACTTATACCCCTAGACTGTTGAATATGAAAACGCGTAATAAAACGCCCGGCGCTATTGGTGGCTAGCGTATAAATAATTACAATCAAATATGCGTTCATTTGCACATAAATGGCCATTGACTTGCAAGATAACATTCTCAGACTGAACTGCTAAAGTGCTACTACGGATATAGCGCGCATGATAGCCTAGGAATCGATAGCTTTGACTCGAGAGGAATACGAAGCGACGTTAAAAAACAAGAAAAAACTGGTTTAGAAAAACAAGATTGGCACCGACAAGTAAAACATGAAGCTTTATCTCGGATATTCGATAGTTTAATTAAGATAACAATCTTATTGATCGGTTCGGCTTGGTATCAAGCTACGATCACCGATGCACTTGACACCGGCCGGCGCTGTGGAGGAAAAGCGGTTAAATGTGGTTAATGGCGAATGCATTTTTTGCGCGTAGCGGACGAGTCCGCCGACCGGTCCAGCGAAGCTGCGACTTGTCCCCACCTGCTCTTGCGGTGGAATGCGAAGCTGGAAATTAAGCTGCACCGCGAGCCACGGTTTACTTATTACGAAAACCTCATTTCTCACACCACCATACTAAGTCACCGTAGTGATACTTGATTGTCTTCAAACCTTAACGGTTTAATTACAAATAAGTGTTGTACATGATTTGGTTATAAGTGGTTAAGTTAGATGCGGTCACTGTCACAAACTAGTGACAACATCAGATTAAAATAATTTTTAACCAAAATCCATCATAAACCTTCACTGTTTGTAATAACACGGAGTCTTTAAAACACATATAGGTACAGCGCAAATCAAGTCCTCCAATGATGTCCAAACTATTCCAACTTTTCACTCCGACATGATTAAAATCAAACAACTTATTGGAACTTGGAAAAACTTCGACATTAAATCTTGCGGAATTTAATTTCCATTCCAGCGGAGTTTCGAAGGGATGTTAATTACTAGATTCCTATCTGTCGTTTTTGTCTGGCCGTTTCTCTAAAATCCGCAAGTCTAGTTATTACGAGGGGTAATGTAATATGTGTCATGTCATGTATGCACAAGCAATGTGGGCATCGCCTCCCAAACGCAAACCGCATTTTGAGCGTTTACGTCATGTTCAACCTCGATGTTGCGGCCGCTGCTAAGCCGATTCTAACGACCAATACACGTTCACATGCGCCACTCCCCCGCCTTAGGTTTCATTACCAATACTACTGACGACGGTCGTCTTTATTCGAATCAAAGTAATCGCTTGCCCTAAACATACCAATTATCCAGATGTAGGTACAAGAAAGGTTTCGCAAAAAAGGTTTTATTATAGACAGCATCCGGTCCTCATTGGATCTCGGGGCTAATTACAGAATGAGAGCTTATGGGACACGACATAAAGGGTCGTACCTTGTGACTGATGGAGCGCCATTCAGTTCAGTTGATTGAAAGGGTTCGCTGTGAAAGCGCGAATAAAGCGAGCGGTAATGGTATTTTGTGCTCAGGTATGCGATAATTGCTATAGGTATGGATTTACATTTTCCTTTGACAGTACTTCCGACACGTTTCGACAAGATGGGTCACGAACGATGGGAAATAAAATAAATTCCAGTTATGTTTGAGTCGACGCATAAAATACATAATTGATTGAGTACTAACTACGTACTACTATTTTCGACTCTAGCTACAGGAAATAAAGACCAGGTCATCGACCTGCACCTTGTCTATCTACCTCTCCCTGAACCAGTCCACCCACAACCCGACATCGTGTCAAGCACGTAAGTACGTTAATAACCTAATTGAAAAATGTCATCAACATAATTGATAGTTATTACAAACTAATCAAGAGTACATTCTGATAATTTCTCATCTACTCAATTTCTCCAATCTTCAATTCGAAGCTGGCAGGGTAAAGGACCTATAAGTGTATCGCGGTACTAAAAATTATATAGGAAATATTGATTAATTTACAGAGTCAAAGGTATCGCGGTTTAACAATTGCGCTATATTACAACTTTGAGACATTACCTATCATAAGCATCGATAATTATGGGGAATTCCTCATTTTATATTTCACCTTCATCATATCCTATTCTATCCATTCGAACACCGAAAGTGTTATCTACACACGTGACAGGCATGATAGATAGGCTGGTTTAGAAAACATTCAAACAGGATGCTTCAGCATTGATAACGTTATCCTTGGACACTTTCTAGGGAAATTTTCTTAGAAGCTAGAGGCGAATGACCTACAGGATCAATTTATTTACGTTCAAGTTGTTATATTGCGCTAGGAAATTGATGAAGTAAACACTTTGAATTGTTGTGCCTTCGTCGAATTCAAATAGCGATACATGATTGCATTAGAAGTCTGCAAATGCGCAAGAGCCGGCAGTTGTCGCGACATGTCGCCCGTTACAAGTACCGGCGGTCGAGTATCGAATGTCAAGTAGTCCTTGTCTCGGCAAATAATTCGTACCCGTTACGAGTGGAGACTGTCCGAGGCGACTGCGCGATCCGCAGTATCTATCAAGCACAACCCTTATTGGGAGACGCGACGTCAGCGAGCCAACTCTTGCAACGCTTTATCTTAATAGTGAACTGGTACTAAGCAGGCCACGAACGTAAAGCCTTTATTAAAGCACCAGGCGAATAAAATAAAAGGTCTTTACAGCAAATTGGCATAGTATACTGAGTATTTTATATTTATAATTAAGTTTATTTATATAGCAACTAGATCTTGACCTTGTGATATCTTAAGATATGGATTATGAGGGTTGGTGTCAGGCATGCGGCCAGCTGTACAACCTAAGTCTAAACTGGGAGCAGGGCAGGAAGATGATTTAAATTAAGATATTTTCACCAGTTATACTCAATTACTTTTTCGCACAAACAGCTGTTTACATACATACATAAATCACGCCTATATCCCCGAAGGGGCAGGCAGAGGTGAACTAGCAACCACGTTGTTCTCCGTGCCCATTCCGAATTGAATTTTCCTACAAGCTAGTGGTTATTTAATTTAGTTGGATCGATAAGTGGTTTAGTAGATTCGAAGGCACGAGTTAGGAGCGACGTGGCGCCTCATTAATAATGTATCAGTTTACTGCGGGATAGGTTCCGCTTCTAAGCCTGTCACAGAATACCTCTATAGTTTTAAAGGGCCAGATAGGATCTCATTAATTCGAATAAAGGCCTGTTGGGCACAGCGCGTTCACTTGGCAACCGGCGCGCATTTTGTAACGGCAGCGCGTGCAGATATAAATTGTGGTATTGAAAGTTGATAGCTGTCAAAAGCCTACGACGAAGATTCCAAGAAAGGAATAACGAGTACTTAAACGTTCTTATAATGGAAAGATTCGAATGATTGTCGTAATTAATTCTTGAAATGCACACGCACTTTCGTCATTTTTGTTCTTGTGATACACCATTTTTAGGGCAATGAATGCAATTTTTTTTATTGTTTAAAACATTACAAATTACTATAATTTTACCACTGCCTAAAAGGGGTTCAAGTGCAATTATTACCAATTTTTAGTAAGGAGCACTATTGACAGGGAATATAAAAGGGAATTGTTTGGTATGAGAAAGAACGAAATGCATGTGACTAAAAGAGTGATGAACATGAATGTTGACAGAGACGGAGAGAAAACCGCAGAAGAGATGGCTAGATTGTGTGAGAAATGACACGAATGTGATAGAGATGAGTATTCTTTCTAATCTTTTATACAGTCCTCGAATCGAATGGATTTTTGCTATTCGCAACTCCTGCAGACCGACCAGCCAGTGATGGTCGATTCTGTCCGTGTAAAGAAAACTCTGTAATAATACTTACAATCGTGGCTGGAATTATCTTATAGTTTTGGTTGAGCCATCTGTGCGTTGGAAATCGCGCCCACGCTTTCTTGGGATGCTATTAACTGCTGCCATGGTTTTACTTAAACAAATCCGCTATTGATAATTGCGTTCTTCTAAAATGAACTTTGTGTCATAAACCTAGAGGCTATTTTTATGTTTATCGGCCAATAAAATACTGAAGGTTTCCTTCGCAGTACATACGCTATCTCGGGTTATGTCGCAATCTTGGTAGATATTATGCATTTCACAACTACGCCTACTGCATAAACTACGCCCACATTCTTACGGAGATGTATGTCAATAAAGATATTAATTAGCTTGATTTTAAGTTATACACAACTACACAGTAAGGATTTAGGTAGGTATGCAGAGAACGGTAAACGGTTTCTTTAATATCTGGTCCGGTTATTTAAACTTTCTTTGGTACAAAAAAATCTTAAGATGATCCTCAAATTGATGATCTATAAAAGAACAGCTGACTGAGATCTGTATAACATTACAAATGTTTGATAAAATACATTAATAACTACTAATTTCAATGCAATAACTGTTGCAAATATTGCCTTTTAGTTTTTCAAGGGATTTCACAAAACGTCATTATGTAGGTATGAGCTGGTATGAACTAATGTACTTTGTTTGATGGTAGAGACTTTGGAATAAAACCTGAGTGCGTCATAACAATTATTTTAATACAGTAGGTAGACAAGTTTATTTTCCGTAAAAGTACAGGGTGTTGTGGAGTCCTATGTAATAGATGATCTCAGCAGATAAAAATAACACTTAAACCATAAAACAAAAAATTACAAATAAACGTAAGTTGGTGACTTTCAAAGATTACGCATAGAATCTTTAAGATATACGCGTACACAATATTATCATTTATTATCAATCAACACTATCTGCTACACTCACTCAGTTGCAAAAACACAGTGCTTACCTGAGTTAGGTTGTTCCTGTATATTGACCGCTGACAACATCCTGTTTTTTTCAAAAATATTTTTCGCTTTCAAACATGTAGGTTCGTAGTCCGCCGCAGCCACATGAATAAAACTGACGATCAACATTAAATACAATATTTGGCTCCTCATTCTCAATCCAAAAATCGATTTTTTGTTAGGCCGCATCGTACCACAACAACACTCTTTCACAGCCATGTTCGCGGACAGTAATTCAACAAAAGGAAATTGGTTCACATAAATTACTTAAACTTTTATAAACAAAGACACAAATAATATTTGAAGAAATTAATGTAAGTGTGCGATTGTGTACACGCCGTACGCACAGCTCGCGGCAACTCAACTACGATCCATCATGGTCGCAGACACACTGCGGCTCACTGCGCCGCCGACGGACCGCCCGGTCCGGCGAGTTCAATCCCCAGCGCAATGCTCTGTCTGGCTATGGCTAGGTATAGATACTACCGCATGTGTGAATTTTTGAAATTCCTGCTGCTACTCTAGGTTTTAATCAGGTAGGTACAAATCCACAAAAACCAACGCTTTTACTTACAATTTATTCATGTAAATTAGTTCTAATGTTTTAGGTGTGACGGCAAGAAATATTCATTTATTTATAGGTACTTACTAATACTTTATGAGCTACTTCTGTTAAGATTAACACACTGGACACAATTATTAGGTATGATCAAATTGATCACTAACGTAATGTTCCTAAATCCGTAATAATAATAATTTTAAATGAAAATAATAGTTTCTTTGTTCAGTATTGGTCAAATGTTACCGCAAAGGATACTTTTTTCTTCAAGAATTTGAAATAAAACTATTGTATTTTATTTATTTATTACATTTGCGTATAATTTACAGTGTCTAACCTTGCACAGTAAATTGAAAGTATTTGAAATGAAAGTAAATATCCTCTTTGAAGTAAATATTCACTGTCTGTCATTTTATTATCGCGCTTTTTTTTTGCTATTGTTTTTTTAATTCTCCATTTTTTAATTTTTAGGAGGCAAATGGGTCTAGCCCATACAGCTCTCTCTCTTTAGTTATACTTTTCTTAACACTTTTATTTAATTGGATTCTCATAATCAAACGTCAACACGGATTCTAATGTATCAAAATAACACCACTTTCGCTGCATAATACTGTAAAATATTTTTTGAAAGATTGTATATAACAAAGATCCGCTAACGCTAGTGAAAGAAGAGCGCCAAAGAAACCTTTTTCTTGCTTTTTTATATACAAACGTTGTAACAGCAAAGAAGCTCTGCCATAGCTGGCGCAGTGCCATAGTGCGCTTGGCCTGAGTTTGCGTAAACTAAGTAATCTTCGCTAAGTCCGGTCATTGGATGGGTGACCAAAAATTTTATTATCTCTAGTTTCTCCGTGCTTCGGAAGGCATGTTAAGCCGTACCGGCTTATTTTGCCACCTTCATTTAATAATGATAAATATTGTATAGAGGTGATGAGGTGGTGAGAATTTATGAGGTTTTTGTAGATTTTGTTTTCTATATTTTTGTCCTATTTTATTGCATAAACACCATGAAGCTTTAGATTTCTCTATAGCTTCATGTTATACATAGCTTAATTAATATTTAACGCATACATTTAGCAATGGTTTTTAAACGTATTGATCTGCATAATGATGGGCACATAAACTCCAAAATAACTGTTTAGACTTTTCATTTTAACAACAATGCCCAACGAGTTATTACACCGTTATAATCTATATAACTAAGAGCCTGTTTCACAATCGACAAGTAAGTTCGAAGTAGCTTACTTTGTAGTTCAATTGAAATATATTTCATATTACAACTGTCAAATGATCTGCGAAGTAAGCTACTTAGAACTTACTTGTCGATTGTGAAACAGGCCCTAAAAGTAATTGACTAGTTAGTTCATAGAAAAAAAAATTGCGTTTGTGGTGGTCTGACACACAGCCGACCATGGAATTAAATTAGTTATAGGTGGCGAGCCTATTGCCATATATCGGGCACAAAAGTCGCAGTACTTTGCTATTGCTAGGTGGTATTAGAGGAACGCTGCTGCCCATTCCTCATTATTGATTTATCCTTAGTCGCCTTGTACGACACCCACGGGAGAGATTTGGGGTGGTGACAATTGTATTCTACTCTGCCGTACTGTATTCAACTAACTTATAAAAATTAACGTCTTGCTATTATGAACTGATAAATATAAGTTTTCACTAATATGCAATACATCTACATAATTTTTAATGGTAGTCCAAGATACAACAACAATCATAGTTTGACTATGAAGATTATTGAAATTACATCGGAGTGCAATGGCTCGGTGAACTCCATATTTAGAATGTGTAGAAGACTACCGGCTCATTTAGTTAATTTCAGGAGAGTGTTTGGCGCGTTTCGTGGTATCAGTCAGATTTATTTTCACAAATTCAAAAATTGTTACAGAGTGGATTTTGTGCGGTGAAAGTGGTGTTATTTTGATGTGTTGTGTTGATCCGTGTTGATGTGCAATTATGCAGAATCATCGAAAATAAGTCTCATGATGTGTTTGATGTTGTGGTGAAGATCACTATAAAAAGTGGTTTTATCCATTTCCTCAAGCACCATCATTAACTCTGTTACCATTCAATTCGCGCCAAGCACTCCCTAGATGCGTTAAAATATGTGGTACCCATATTTTAATGTAAAATTAATTTCATTCATACATTTCACCCACTCATTATTTCATAAGACTACAGATAAAATATACACTAAAGACTTGGCTGTATAGGCTAGACCTTTTGCCTTCCCTAAAATATAGGAAGAATTTAAAACTAACTAAAAAAATTAGTTGATGTCAACGTTTTTTCGATAATTTCAGACTGGACATCCCTTTTAGAAACCAAGATACAGAAATTGACATAAGTTGTCAATGTCATTGTCATCTTCACTTCTATAGGTTTTTATTCCATTCTCCTGCAAAGTTGGTATTTAAAACTTTATAAGTTTTTTCGTGCGTTTGCGTCTCATAATTACTTGTTTTAATCATCGTATCGTTAAGAATAAATATGTTTTGAATAGTTTATATAATTAATTAATATGCTTAATACAATTTTGTAAAAATAAAAAAGTCAAAAGTCTCGAATAGGGTGAAAGAAGTTTTGTAAACATTTTACATAACATCGGTGTAACCATGAGGATTTTAATTAACACTGCCTATAATACTATAGGCAGAAGATTTTTATCAACGACACATTATAAAAAAGTTACACACTGCATATTTGACATGGACGGACTCCTTTTAGGTAAGAAATTTAATTCGACCTTTCGTGTTGTATTAGTGAGATGCAAGGTTGCCTCTCTAAATTACATAATACTGAAATAGACTTATTTATTGGCATTTGATTGGAAAACTTAAATGTATTGTGTCGCAGAATAATTAATATTTAAAAAAAAAATTCTGCAATATTTTTTTTATGTATCGTATAGTGGATGTTTAATTAATCTTATTGACATTTCAATGAAAATTTCAGTAGAGACTTTAATTATTAAATGATTGGTGTATAAATCTTCACTTACAATTAAATTTAAATTATTTCATTTCCTGAATCTAATAAATTATTTCAAATATTTTTCAGACACAGAATTAATTTATAAAAAAATGATAACACAATTGTGTGCTAAATATGGACATAAGTACACAAATGAGATGATGATGAAGGTGCTTGGTGGCACAGAGCAACGCCTGTCTGAAATTTTGTGCAAAGATCTGAACCTTCCTATTACTCCGAAAGAATTCCGAGATCAGCTTCTTGAACTTGGGGACACCATGTTGGCAGGAGCCCCATTTCTTGACGGTGTGTTACTTTTTGTAAAATTAATTATGGCTTTATTGTTATATTAACCCAGACAAGTAAACCAAACTTTAAACAAAGATGAGGAATGGGCGACAGCGTTCCTATTGTACCTATACTGCAGAGATTATAATGAATTACAAATTAATATAGACTGACAGCATGAGTATTTATGATATAGTGCTATTAACTTACTCTGGCTCTATATTGCATGAAACATTTACTAGTTAGCAATCTGTTGTCAATATAAAAGTTTATATGCAAGAATAATAATTTAATAAAAAAACATTACCAAAGTTCTTTTTAAATTTCAGGTGCAGAAAGATTAATTTGTCACCTCCACAAAAGTAATGTGCCATTCGCTTTGGCAACATCGTCTAGTGAACGATCTGTGCATACAAAAGTTGCAGCACACAAAGAACTCTTTACATATTTTCACCACATGGTGATGGGGAGCACAGACAAGGAAGTGAAATTTGGAAAACCACATCCAGATATCTTTTTAGTTACTGCTGCAAGGTTTCCTGATAAACCTGATCCTTCAAAGGTAAAATAAAATAGTTTTTATATTTGAAATAAAACAACTTCTACCGATTAGACTCGCATATATTTAGATGTTTGGCATTATGTAACATTATAGTGATGTATGTAATATTATTCTACTATGACTGTGTTAGTAAGGTATTGATAGCTTGTATTGAAGCTTCTCACATTAGCCAAGTTTATTTATCCACAGTGCCTAGTTTTTGAAGACTCTCCTCACGGAGTCACTGCTGGAATTTCTGCAGGGATGCAGGTTGTTATGGTTCCTGATCCCCACTTGGACAAAAAACTTACCACAGAAGCTAGCCTGGTGTTGCCAACATTAGCTAAATTCCAGCCGGAACAATTTGGACTTCCTGCTTTTCAGTGATATTAGTGATTATATTAATTTATTGATTGATTGCATACGCATGTGTTGTAATAGTGAATATGTTTTTTAAATTGTATGTATAGCTTAATCAGGAACAATATGGAGTTAAGCTGGAGGTGACTCTCCCTTGGTCACATAGATTGGATGATGTAAAGTTTTGTAACTTTTAGATTGATTTATTTGTCAAAGAGCAAGCAAACCATATAAAAATCTTTTGGTAGGTAACAACAAATTCATTGAAAAATGGTCCTCAAACATATTAATAGTGTTGAAATCAAATTGTTGAATTTTAGTTATTTATAAAACATTATAACTGTAAAATATATTTGTAAATGTAAAATATAGCTGTAAGTGGTTGTGAAAACAGATTGTGATAAATTGCCATATTATTATAATTTACTGTTTTCAGTTCAATGAGTTAGCTTGTTTCTGCAGGGTTTTAATGCCATTTTCTATAGCTTGTTGTTTGGTTTTCTCATTATTTGTTCTTTAAATATTGTGACCTGATAAAACAATGCGTCCCATAACCTCAGAAGATAACTTATAGATGACTTCTAATATTTTGTAAGCCCTGGCATGCCATACAAGCATATTTTATTTATGTATTTATATAACTACAAGCTCATGGTACTTATTAAAAAATAATACCCTAAATATTTCGTAAATTCTTACTTGTGATCATATTATAAGTTAATATTGTTGTGGTTAGGACCAGTCGCCCTGATTATAAATCAGTAAAATTGTATTCTTCCTATGATGTTACCACATGATGGTTTAAAATATCTCTCATGATATATTTAGAGTTTGAAAAACCTAAGCATAATTTGTATATATTTATATAAGTAAGTAAAGAATAAAGAAGGAGCATGTACAATTGATTTTCAATATTTAAACAATACTGTACTTAATGAAATGTTCATGTTTGAATCATTTAGCTATCATGTGTAGTAATTTGTTGAGGAGCCAACCTAAATTGTTTTATAACTTTGGTAACAACGTAAGTTCTCTCTTAATACATTAGTATTAGTGATAGAGAGGTTGGGTGTAAGTGTAATAGTAAAAATTTTGCTTGAGTCTGTTTAATGTAAATAAAATGAGTGTCTGATATTATTCCCTCTTTTCGGTTGACAAAGTTCAACATGCGATATTCTAGCTGTCCCTCATCATAGTTACAGAGAAAACAGTTTGGATTCCTAAATTAATTTACCTAGTAAAAATTACTGTTAAATAACAATGTTAATTAACAATGTTACATTGGCAATCATAGTCAACAATGTGGTGGTTTGTGTTACTAATTCACAGAGAGCTAAGGTAATAGAATTATTATCTCTTTATTTAACACTTTAAACTACGACAAAATCGTTTTAGTTGTTTCCACTGCTAGATATTGTTGGTGAGTGGTGAGGCACAATGAATTTTGCCAACTGTAAATATGTCCCGCTGTTATTCTATTCATGCATGTTAATTTGTAATTTTTGAAATGGCATTCTTTCTTTCTACACGTTAACTTTAATGTTAATAAATAAATCATTTAACATTAAATATTACTTTTATTTAAATAAAATTTTTTGTGTTGCTGTCCACTACACACTATAAATTTATTTACATGACATTATAAATTACAAATCATTTTACTAGTTGCTTGATAGTGGAGAATACATCAGTAGCTGATAAGTTTGTAAGAGGAGCACTGCGTTCAACACCCTTATCTGAAAGTAAAATTATATAAAAAACCATATCTGTAGGCCGTAAAACCTATAGTGTGGATCGTACGGAACGAAATTCCTGGACATTTATCAAGTGTTTACAATAGGAGTGAGATGCGATTCAATATTTAATGGGAAGTGGTTAACTAATTAACACCATAATATAAAACATAAAGTTAGTCATGTTTAAAAATTGATGCTAACTCTGTCTTTCAGTAAATAAAAGTGACAGCATCAGTTTTAAACTATGATTAATTTTAGTCCATGTTTTATAATAAGGTGGTTAGTGCTTTATTAGTACAATATTGCCAACATAATTATACCAATTCAATTTCTTCATGTATTCTTCTTTTTTATAAATAAATAAGGAAAAATTTACAGACAAACCACATTTTCAAGATTTATTAGCTTTTGGCCAGAGAGACAATCAAAGCTTTGACTTGTTCACCACTTAAATCATTAAGGTCTGTACAAATTTCTTGACCTTTTTCTGTAACATTGAATGAATAACTTTAAAATACATATGTTTAATGTTTTAGTGTTAAATGTTGAATATTTATTGGGAGTTCAATAGTCCTTATTAGGTATCTACTGCATTCTTATACTGAAGAATGTAGGCAGAATGGGCCATAACACTACGCTAGCCTGAATGCGGATTGGTGGGACCACTGTTCTATCAAGCTCTTATATTATTGCAATTAATGTGTATTTATAAATACGATCTTTATAATACCGTAAAATAAAGACTAGTCACCCAAATTGGTCAAAATATACAAACCGTAACGAGCCCACACCCGAGGTTGTACTCCGCTGCATTCACGAATAAGTATGGGGAATTTGGGGTTGTCCTTTTTTATATTTACATAGTTTTGCTGAATGAATTCCCTGAAAATTTCATAAAATTTTATTTCTACAGCCTGTAAAACTGTGCTAGTTCACCTCTGCCTACCCCTTCGGGGATATAGGCGTGATTTATGTATGTATGTAAAACTGTTTATGTAATCAAATGGTCCATTAATCACCTAACACCAGCGGACTGTTTGCTTGTTTGACACAAATGTATTCTCAATTCCTTTAATACTCCCCCTAATTTCACACCTGACATTTTGTAGATTTTTTAAGTTTATTCTCTAAAGATCAAATAAAAATTCCTGTTGTAAACAGAAAGGATAAGACCGACGCAAGGAGAATACCAATGACTTACAGATGACTTGACATTGACAGTTGGTGACATTGACAATATTTTTTTTCTTAATTTCTCCCTATATTTTGGGGAAGGCAAAGGGTCTAGCCCATACAGGCATGTCTTTAGTTTATATTTTTTCTGTAGTCTTATGAAATAATGAGTGGGTGAAATGTATGAATGAAATGAATTTTACGTTAAAATATGGGTGTCAAACATTTTAACGCATCTAGGGAGTGCTTGGCGCGAATTTAATGGTAACAGAGTTCATGATGGTGACTGATGAAATGGATAAAACCACTTTCTATAGTGATCTTCACCACAACATCAAACACGTCACAAGACTAATGATTCTGCATAATTGTACATTGACACGGATGCTTGTGCATCAAAATAACACCACTTTCACTGCACAAAATCCACTCTGTAACATTTTATGAATTATTGAAAACAAATCTGACTGGCACCACGAAACGCGCCAACACTCACATTTTTTTTATTTTCTTTCATTTGGGAAAGCAACGATATTTTGCCCATACAACCATATCCAGTATTTATTTTAAATGTCACACCGCTTTAGCATTTTGTGCATACGACTGTGGTGATCGTAACAGTATTCTAACACAAATAAATCTATGAATGTGCTAGCGCCGATTAACCCCCGGGGTATCGTAAAAATCTGTAAAACAATAAGCACCCGAATGGTGCAAGGCAAACCACCAACAACAGCCTATCTACCAGCGCTTATCACCTCACAAATCCACGTTATTCGTTCTCTCGACATGGTCCGTTCCGTTTTTTTTCCTATAGTAAATTCATTCATCACGAGTAACTTTCCCGCAACACTATTACGCTTTCCCGTGTGATGGATATAAATCAAAAGGCAGTGGACAAAGAGTATATAATACACTACGTTTACAGTGGATGGCTTGATGAACGTCTAACCGACATGAACGGAAGAGGAAATATACTACGCCGACCCAATATTAGGTTAATAAGCTCACATCTGGAAAAGTGCTTTACACTAATTTTCTACACCTTTATTTTGCATTCGTGTCGCCTGCCGTATCAACATTTTAACAAACGTTATGGGTTGATTGAAAGAGATCTATTTTAGGGATAAGTTCGCCCTTGCAAACCATGTATGTGACAAATTTTATTATGAATGTTTATTTTCAATAAAGGGTATATTGTTATATAATTCCATTCACGATGCCCGCGAG
This sequence comes from Cataclysta lemnata, assembly GCA_963931975.1. NCBI lineage: Eukaryota > Metazoa > Arthropoda > Insecta > Lepidoptera > Crambidae > Cataclysta > Cataclysta lemnata. Next base: position 15,648,179 of record OZ008342.1, read on the forward strand.
ATGAGTGGTGTCAGAAAAATAATTTTTAAGTCTTCTTCAGTTCTGGGGGAAAATGCGCATTGTGTGCTGCATCAGATACCTACATATAAGTACAAGACATATTCAAGTTCTCTGACATACTGTTCCTCTATGATGATAGAAATAAAACAAATTTTATGATTTTAAGTCTCGTACATTTAGGTGTTTGGCATTGTTTTCAATTTAACACTTCATGTCAATCGCAGTTAAGTCAAACACCTGTATAATACGCAATTGGAATCCGTAAAAGTTGATATATTTCTCATTTGCTCATGCAATTATAAGACATTATTTAGATGAGATTTATATAACAAATAAATAAAACTAGCTCACAAAAACAAACTACGCTTCTAACTTTGGTAGTACCTAAGGTAATTATCAGAATATATCCCAGTTCAGTTAAGTACAAACCAAATTTATTTTATTTAAACAATTTAATGTAATACATCAATTTCATCTTTTGTACATTAAAACTAAATACCAACACTTTCCGATTTCAATTCAATTTTAGCCTAGAAGCGCTATTACATTTTACCTTTACAAACAATGAGTTGTTATGAGAGCATGAATCAAATGAAGGGAAAATTAAAGAGATTTTCCTATTAATGTTTTACATTGTCATTATCATAATTTCAATAAGATGACAGCAATAATGACTGGTGGCAACAAGTGGTTAGATTCCTACTTGGATTAAAAACATAAAACAATTTTTTTTGCCACAAGACTAAAACAATAGCGCTTGTGGTTTTCTTAGTAATCAATCACAGATAATAGCAATAACAAACCATTTCACACAGAGACAATAAAATTAAACGAAAAAGCACATAGTCCGTAAATTGAGTTCAGAATTATTAATAATGACATGAATAATTTCAAATATCTAATTTGTCGAAATTGCATAACTAGTTTTCCCAACCAGCAGGATTCTTTGTAAATTACTAATCATGTTAAAATTGCACATTCCAAATATTGAACAACCATCTAATTAGTTTTGTTGGTTGCATTATTAGACCAGATACTAAAATCTATTGTTATTATATAGTACAATGGGTATTGTTGGAAGCATTAAAATTGTCTGTAACAATATTATATTCAATGAGTTCATAGTATTTACATCATATAATCCCTTACTGATGTGGGGTGTAGTCATAAAAAAACCCTAAGCTTTAATACTAATAAGTAATATCATTAATGTGTATATACATATTTACATCTTAATTATTAATTCACTTGTGTTATTAATTTAATTAAATTCAATTGCATACTATTCTATAAAACAACAGAACCATTTAAAAAAAATCTAATTTAAAACTTCTATTATATCTTCTAGAGACAAATCTCTTTTCTCAACAAGGGAATCTGAATCACCCATAAAATATGTGAAATTTTTATCTAAACAGACAAATAGTGCAAGAGTTCATTACAGTAGGATAAAATCGAGAGGAAAGCCATACATTTTCTCCCATTTGAAACAATGCAATGAGGCAACAAAGGCGATTGAGGTCAGTAGCAAGATTCAGGGTCTGATTTAACAAGACATGACAATTAGATAACTGCACAATTCGAAGATAGTTACGATAATGAGCCACTCTACTGTAATCAGTTCTATTCTGTATATCACAAAGTGAGACAGTAGAAGTAGTACGTAAGTTATTAGCTTCACTCGAATATTATCTTCCTCTCGTTCCATGCCAATAATCACATCCAGTGTCTGCACTTTGTGTAGTGGGCAGCTATTCAGTGTCAGCTAGCCGGATGCAGGCTCTAATGCTTTTACCGTGTCGCCTGTAAGCCCCTGCTTTTGACACCACTCCACAAAGTCATCAATGAGGACTGGCCATGCTCCTTCTGCGTCATAATTGCTCATACCATCGTCTATTTGTGTTGCAAAGTCCAAAAGTAGATTCCATGTGTCTTTAGGTATAGACCTTTTATGATGCTCCTGTAATGTAAACAAGACTATCTTTAGTATACCATTATCACATTGTTAGGCAATTTAATGAAGCAATATTTAAATACAGCATCCAGTTTAGTTACATGGCCATATTGCAGGCTATTAGCCAAGAGGTTCCAGGGTTTGAATCCTGGTAGGGGCTAATGTTAGTGTGATGAAAATTTTTGCTATTCTCATTCACCTTGTTTTTAATATTTTCATTAATACAAAGATTTTGGGGTTAGAAAAAGAATTTCGAAAAATTATGATCTTGAGGCGGGAATCATAATTTTTCGAAATTCTTTTTCTAACCCCAAAATCTTTGTACTAATTTTTCTAACATTTATATAATGTTAAAATTAAAATCGAATAATTTTCATTAATTATTAAGTAAATTACAATTTGTCCATCGTGTTGTATCCATAGCACATTTAAAGATAAATAATTATATAGGTAATTACCGTGAGAAATTTGCACCAGGCATCCAAAAACTTGAATCTGCCACGGAGCACAATATTCCAGTATGCTATTGCCATATCCAATTCCAGTCCTTTTTGTCCCGGGTTCTTAGCATAATTAAATGTAAAATGATAAAAATCTTTAAATTTATTGGTTTCATTTATTTCGGTTTCTAAGGTTGGTAGTTTAGCTTTAAGTTTGTCTATACTGTCTGCCCCTAGTTCCAGCAAGCCCATCGTGAACTCGTCCTTAGTAAACTCACACTGCACTGCAGCTTTACATTTCCATGCTATGATCAAAACTAAAATAGATTCAGGGCTAAGATTAAGGTCTTCTAGGAACTTCATAACACCATCTACGGTGATTTTATCGGACTCCTGCTGGTCTCTGTACTTGTTAAATAGCTGTTCCAGTTTCTTTTTATCGACAGAAGTTTTCAAGGGATCTTTGTAGTATGCTTCTGGATTCTGGAAGTAATTGTCACTTGCAAGGTCCAACTTCCAATCATTCTGAGATAGACAGTAAATGGCCGTCGTTTCACTGGTCTGCGTGAAGGCGACGAATTTCTTCACTTTGTCTCTCTGTGATGATTTTAATTTATTCTGAAAGAAAACGCAAGAACGTCATAATATTATAACCTCCGTAGTGTTCAGCTGTCAATTGTCCAGTCCTATATTTTACACTTCAATAAATCGACGCACTGTTGATTATTTGGTGAATTATTTTAATTGTTGTTTAACGACTGTCACTTACCATTTTCAAATGATTTTTGCTAATTTTAATGACTTTCACTGTTATTTCGACATCGGTACCAAAGTGAAATAACAATCATAGATAATTCATAATTGCCATAATAAAATTAAAAATTAACCTTTATTTTTAATGATTAGAATATTGTAATTATTTATTGTAATTTTTGTAAATACTTTTATGAAGTATTCTTTACTGAGAAAGATTTTTTTTAAACAAAATAGTTTACTCAAACTGTCTTTCACCTTTTTTTTTATTGATATAACGACATTGTTTTATCAATATGAATTTTCCTATAAGAGTTTTCCTTTACAATGGACAACAGTGTTTTAATAAAATAATAGTTCTCCGAAATCGATATGTTTTTTATTTGATATTTTCATCAGGCATAGGGTCCTATGTTGCTTTATTTAATTATACCTTTTAAAAAACGATTGCAATAGTTTGGGCCATGGTTATGCAATTGTTTTATCGCCAATTATGTTAAATTGTAATATATATATACCTAGTTAATTGCTGCTTCCCATAACTAAACCATTAGTCACCTTGTACGACACCCTTGGGATTAGACTTTCATCAATAAAATTCCTTTCCAACCTGCTTAACTCTTTATAGCTAGTGATTTTTTAAAATTTGGCAACACAGTAAAGACCATAGAGCAGACAGTATTCGTCCAGCAATACATGGGTAGATTGGTTATTAAATTTCGAATCACTGTTCTACTTAACTACAATGAAAGTCAGCGATATTTATTCATTTTCTTCTTAAATAATAATTAATTTATTTAATAATGTCAATCAATTTTTCAAACTGATCACATTACAAAAGGCAGTCGCTCTGGGATTACAAATTAGATATAAAACATAGCTTGTTAGTTTTATGAATGCCTTAAATATGTAGAGTTTTTGTTTTTGAAGGACAACAGCCATAGCTACAAAGTCTATTGGAACTATAACCCATGAGAATATAAAACTTTAATTTTATGTTTATAGATACCAATTACTAAACGTGTTCATAAATCGACTTTGGCAGCATTGGCAGTTTTGACAGATAGAGTGCGGGCCAGATAAGTCCGCGCGTGGTCAAAATTGGAACTAAAACTTCGTCTGCTATTTTTAAATAGGTTTGTAACCTTCCTGAAAACTAGTCATTTTGGCACTTTCTTCGATACATTTTCGTTTACTTTTCTTAATTTTGAATGAATGATAAAATAAATGAATGAAATTAATGCATGAAATGAATTTAATGGATGAAATGAATTTTACATTAAAATACGGGTGAAACTCATTTTAAAGCATCTAGGGAGTGCTTAGCGCGAGTCGAATGGTAACAGAGTTCATGATGGTGACCGATGAGGTGGTGAAAACCACTATAAAATTCTCAACCCAACCACGGCACAACACTTTTATTTCAGTGATTCTTCATAATTGAACATAAACACGGATCCTTATGCATCAAAATAACACCATTTTACTACACAAAGTCCACTCTGAAACAATTTTGGAATGATTGAAATAAAAATTTGACTGACACCATTGAAAGCCCGCCAAGCACTCATTTAATTCTCCCTTTATCAGAGAAGGCAAAGGAATCTAGCTCATACAGCCACATCTTGAGTTTTAGAAAACAGCTGTTTCTGACAGATCTGTCACTGATTGATTGAGTTCTAAAATTCTTTTGCCTGCTTTGGTACAGTCAGTTATTAGTTCAGATTTCTGAATCAAAAATTGTGTCAAAAATAAATATGTAAGCAGTGAGTGAGCAGTGTAAGTTGATGAAGCAGTGATGTCTTCGTTCGTAAAGAGATTTACTTAAATTATATATCGGTGCTCACATATTATAATTAGCTGTAAATAGTGGTACAATAAAAACTAAAACATGAACTGTTTTTTGCATAAGCGGTTTTTTAGCGGACCATTTCTATTGTTATACAAAACTTTAAAGACCAATGCGCCAAGAGTTAGATTCGCCCCTAGCCCCACTGGCTATTTACATTTAGGCGGCTTGAGGACAGCGTTGTACAATTCATTATTCGCGAAATCACGGAACGGCACGTTCATATTACGAATAGAAGATACAGATCAGACCAGAAAGGTTGAAGGATCTGTTGAAACTTTGATAAAGGATTTAGAATGGGCTGGAGTTGAGTGCCACGAAGGCCCTCAGCAGGGAGGTGATTATGGACCTTATGTACAGAGTGAGAGGCTACACATATATCAGTAAGTAAGGAATATACTTTTTAGTTTCTATTATATAAACATATATTATTTTATATCACAACTTTCTCCCACAGGGGTAGACAGAGATTACTTGTTTCCACTTGCTTCAATCCTACTCCCTGTCATCTTTATGTCTGTAGCCATTAGTCCACTAGTGTGACACTGGGTATTACAATTGTTGTATTGTTCCATCGTCACTACACTACACACCAAATAATGCCTGAAAAATATCAGTAGTATTGATATAGCACACTGATAAATTTGATTTAACAGAAGAATCACATAGAAAACTTATTTAGAGATAAGAATAGGATAATAGCTTTTTCATCATAATATGATAGAATAAAATTAACTTTCAGGGAACACATAGCAACGTTATTAAGCAATGGTTCAGCTTACAAATGTTTCTGCACAGAACGCCGCCTGAACTTACTCCGGAGAGATGCATTAAAAACGCAAAGGGTACCGAAGTATGATAACAGGTGTAGGAGTTTGCCTGAAGAGGATGTTAGAGAGAAAATACGTGCTGGAACACCTTATTGTGTAAGGTTCAAGGTAAAGTTTTTAAATTAATATTTTGCTTCAATAAAAGCATATAATAATAATATTATAAAGCTGCAGCGTTTGTTTGTTTGGTTAAATGCACTAATCTCAGAAATTACTTAATCAAATTGAAAAATTATCTTTGTGTTGGATAGTCCATTATCGAGGAAGGCGAAGGCTATTTAGTAACCGACATTAATGCGAGTGAAGCCGCGGGTGGCCACTGGTGTTTTATAAAGATATATGGTGCGGCATATTGGAGGTGTTTGGTACCATCAATAATTCAAATTACATCATGCATTTTATACATAAATAAATCACGCCTATATCCCCGAAGGGGCAGGCAGAGGTGAACTATGTTATGTCCCATGTAATAGGTGGCGAGCCTATTAATTGCCATTTATCAGGCACGAAAAACTCAGTAAGTACATTGCTAGGTGGTATAAGAGGAATGCTGCTGCCCATTCCTCATCACTGTTTTAACCCTTAGTCGCCTTGTACAACACCCACGGGAGAGATTTGGGGTGGTGGAGAATGTCAATAGGTATGCCAAATCGCTTGAAAATTTGTTACAGTAAAGCTTGTATGTATACAAATACACTAGTTTTTGTTGTAGACAAAGATACCCATTAGTTTTGATTTTACAGGCATTTAAACTTACGTTAAATATCAAGTCCCGTTATCAGTCACGTGACCACATGTGACGTCATTTTACAACGCTCAACAAGGATGGTTTACTTTTATAAATCGGAAGCTAATTGACGTACCGAAGTAATTCTTCCACTTGTATTATTTATTTTTGGCAGAGAATATGGAGAGCTAATAATTAAAAATAGGTACTATAGCATTCTCCATTGTATTCTGCTCTGCCGTCACCATACGGCCAGCCACCACTGGAAGACCGCCTATCAGATTTTTTGTCTTCGCAGCTGTCTTCCGACTGCTCAGCATTCGAGGACCTGATCTTTGGGGGGATAGCGTATGACGTCTCCCTTAACGAGGGGGACCCAATTGTGTTCAAGAGCGACGGCTATCCCACGTACCACTTCGCCAACGTGGTAGACGACCATCTGATGGAGGTGACCCACGTGCTTAGGGGCGTCGAATGGCAAATATCGACGACGAAGCATCTGTTGATTTACAAGTGAGCCGTACTTGAATAGTAAGATACATACATGCATACATAAATCACGCCTATATCCCCTAAGGGGTAGGCAGAGGTGAACTAGCACCCGCGTTTCGCCAATTATGTTAGGTCCCATGTAATAGGTAGCGAGCCTATTGCCATTTATCGAGCACAAAAGTCGCAGTACATTGCTAGGTGGTATAAGAGGAACGCTGGTGCCCATTCCTCATCGCTGATTTATTCTTAGTCGCCTTGTACGACACCCACAGGAGAGATTTGGGGTGGTGACAATTGTATTCTACTCTGCCGTCACCACACGGCACAATAGTAAGATACCAAGGGCGATAAAAAAAAAGAATGTCTCAGATCGCAAATACCTAATTGATCTAAAGGCGAGGGCGATAAATATGCGATCTGAGGCTTTCTTTTTATCGCCCGAGGTAAGATCATACTTTTATGTCACCCCCTGACCAGGAAGTGGGATTTTTCGTATGCGTAGCGGGCGAATAAGTCCACTTTAGGTCAGGTATATTTATAATACCTATCTACTCCACACGCATACAAACCTCCATGACTGGGGAACAAATTTCTGTGTTCATCACAAAGTTTGCCCCTACTAGGATTCGAAACATTAAAAACTACCATTAAAAAAAATGGAGGAGTGGACTGTATTTTGCGTTATTAAATTAGTATAAAACCTTAGTGGATGGAATATAAAGAGTTGTCCGCGGAAAAGACACGTGGAAATGACAACTCTAAAAAGGTAAGGTACCTGGGTACCTTACCTTCTTACGATCTGACGTTTCGACCAAGCCGACCGTCCAAAAAAATAACTCATAAAGCTGAAGAGTTTGTTTGTTTGGTTGAACGCGCTAATCTCAGAAACTACTGACTCAAATTGAAAAATTCTATTGCTAGGTGGTTTAAGAGGAACGCTGCTGCCCATTCCTCATCACTAATAAATAAATAAATAAAAGTGTAGAAAAAGTCTTGTTTGTGTTGCAGAGCGTTCGGTTGGTCACCGCCGCAGTTCGGTCACCTTCCGCTGATCGTGAACGCCGACGGTACCAAACTCAGCAAGAGACAGAGCGATGTTAAAGTTGAAGACTACAGAAATGGCGGTATTTTTATACATATAATAATATGTATAGGTATATGGATATTGAAAGAGAGCCAATTTCCGACAGTTAATTGACTTCATACACATCATATCAAACAATAGAACAACGACTTAATCCGAAATTTTGCCAAAATGAGTTAGACTTTTTACATACATACATACATAAATCACGCCTATATCCCCGTAGGGGTAGTCAGAGGTGAACTAGCACCCACGTTTCGCAAATTATTTTAGGTCCCATGTAATAGGTGGCGAGCCTATTGCCATTTGTAGGGCACAAAAGTCGCAGTACCATTACCGACCTTAAAATGATACTCTACAACTTAGGTAGGAATAAGGTTAAAAAATGATTTGAGTCTCTACTCTTCCTCCCCTTTGCGCTTGAGGTAACTCAGTAAAAAATAGTTTTTCATTGATTCCCAAAATTTTGCGATTTTGGATTCGGTCGTTGTTTTATTAAGAGTGCGCAATATCAATCATATTAGCCGTGTGGTGACGCGGCAGAGCAGAATACAATTGTCACCACCCCCATCTGTCCCGTGGGTGTCGAACAAGGTGACTAAGAGTAAAGACAGCGATAATTAATTTGCAGCCTAGCCTATTATATCACCTAGCAATATACTGCGATTTACGTGCCCGATACAATAGGCTCGCCACCTGTTACATGGGACCTAACATTTGGCGAAACGTGGGTGTTATTTCACCTCGGCTACCCCTTCGGGGTTATAGGTGTGATTCATACATAAATGTATGAATCACGCAATATACGTTATTGACTTCAATATATTGAAATTTTCTTGATAAACCTACCGTTTGAACAACCTTCTAAAGTTCTCCATTATGTTTGTGAGTAGATTTTGGGCGATTGCTCCTATATTCCACCCATAGGAAAGGCGCGTGTGTGTGCCCCAGCAGTAGTATGTTTAGTTGGAGATGTTGGTACCATTGATATAATTAAATAATGGCTTTGAAGTAGCAAAACCTCCACCGTCTTCTTAATAAACTGGTAGCAAACATGGTACCCATAGCTATTCCGCGTTTTGTCTTCGTCTCACAAACACTATTTTGAATGCGAGAAAAGGAGACAAAACACTGAGCAACTAGTCTATACTTTAAACCGTGTTTGTTAACAAGGCTGTATGGGTTACTCGCGCAGAAAAAAAAATCGTTTCGGTTAGTGTAACGTTCTGAATGATTGCAGGCATATTTCCGTTGGCCTTGGTAAACTACATAACGCTGTCTGGCGGTGGGTTTGACCACGAGCCCGGCGCAGGAGTGAGGCTTAAAACGATGGATGAACTAGCCCAGGAGGTAATGAAATGAGCAATCAAATAGTACATTACATAAAGTATTCTTTGTTTATGATAAAACAAAGTATGTCTCAGATCAAATACATGCTATTTGAGACCCGAGCCGAAAGCGAGGGCGATAAATATGCGATCTGAGGCTTTCTTTTTATCGCCCGAGGTAAGATCATAGTTTTAGTTATGCCCTGACCAAGAAGTGGGATTTTCAGTTGCGTACTGAGCAGGACGAAAAAGTCCACTTTATGGTCAGGCTGTGACATAAAACTATTTTTCTCTCCAATCTTAACTAAAGAGGGTTGGTGTCAGGCAGGCGGCCGGCTGTAATACCTAAGCTTAAACCTTGGGCAGTATGGATTGGAATGTTGCCATCTTAATCACTTTCTCCGTTCGTCGATCTCTCGACATGGTCCTTTCCGTGTCCTTGTCATTCATTTATCACATTATCACTAGCACCTTTCCGGTGTGACGGATGATTTATATCAAAAGATAGTGAATGGCTTGATGACGTTTGACCGATATGAATGGAAGAGGACTGCGCCGACCCCAGATATAATGGGAGCAGAAACAAGAAGAAGAATCTTAATTGTTCTTGGTTTTCAGTTCCAGATAGACAGAGTGTCATCGCACCCAAGTCGGTTAAATCCGGATTTGCTCCAAGAATGCAACAGGCTAGTCCTCAAGAGGCAGTTGTCAGACCAAAAGCAAACCAAACGCCTCGTGACTTTCCTCCAGGATCTCGTGAAGAGGAACTATCCTGAAGAGAAATTGAACATTAGCGACGACCACGTGGAAACCATTCTCAAATGGTCCGTGGCTAGAATAAGCAAGTTGGAAGAGTTGGTGTCTCCCAAATTTGGTTTCCTTTGGATTCTCCCTTCGACTCGAGGGGATGTCGATGAGAGATTGCTGGGGAGACTGGCGAAGGAATTGGAGCAGCTAAACCAGTTCGAACCGGATTATTTGAAGGAGTATTTGAGGAAGTTTTCTTGTGATAACGACGTGAAGTTTCCTGTACTGATGAAGATGTTGCGGTCTGTGCTTAGCGGGTTAGGAGAGGGGCCTGGGGTGGCTGAGATGATGCACCTGTTAGGCAAGAGGCAGTCGCTGGAGCGAATAAAGGCGGGAGTTTCGGCATACATATTGGTTTTATTTTTAAACTTAGGCCCGAGTTCACCAACACGTAAACAGTCGATTATTATTTAACTGGTTCCTTTTGACAAATAACAGTAGGTATGGAAGAACTGTCATAATGACTGTTATCTTTTGATCGCTTGTTTTACGTGTTGGTGAACTCCAGCCTTGAACCTATACTTGAGTCAAAGGTCCCAGGCGCTGCCACTGACTCCGCTCTCTGCCATACTATGGACCCGGCACCCCGCACGGTGAATCCATGGAATGCTAAGTTTTCGTCTTTATTATACAAAGAGCGATAAAACAAAGACTGTGTCAGATCGCACGATCACGATAAATATGCGATCCGAGGCCTTCTTCTATATCGCCCGAGGTAAACTCCCCCCCCTGACCAGGAAGTAGGATTTTCCATACGCGTAGCGGGCGTCAAAGTCCTCTTTATGGTCAGGTGTGACATAAATGCCCTAATATTTTTTACTATTACTTGGCTAAAATCATTGGACGATGAAGTAACAGGAATACTGATTTTTTTTATTTTGGTTTCGGCTACACCATGTCTAAGAAATAAAACACCACATATGAGTAACAGTATAATTTATTGAATTCTCAAATATAAATATCGAGAAGAAATATTCAGAATCATAATTTTAAGTAAAGTTTGACCAGAAAAACATAACACCACAGACAGGGGGCGCCACTGTCGCTTTTTCGTGATGACAGCTGTCATATTCATACATATTTAGATCCATCCCTGCCACATGTATCCTTTTTTTGATATTTGCTGTCACAGAACTCATATTTGAATTAAAGGTATAGTGGCAGAAATACTTGGTGTTTTTTTGTTTCACTGGCCATACTTCACATACCTTAAGGTTATATCAACCGGGCACTGCCCACGTAGTAAACTTGTACCAACACTCGACCTAATTAACTGGTTCTTTCCTAAGATTTAACGGTCGCACATCAACAACTTGACCTTTTACAGAAACCGAAGAATTATGAGAATAAAGGTGTCACTATGGCGGAAATCGGAACAATAAAAAGTAAGTACCATTTAAGTATAAAGTGAAATAATTATTCAGTTAACTGTTTTCAAAAGTACACTTGAACTCGCGATGGACTACGGAGCATAGTATACCTCTAGATCCTACGTACTTTAAAATAATAAATGAGTGAATGACTTTATAGTATCTTTGATTTCATCGAAAAAACTAAAACAATTTACATTTTAGCATTAATAGTCTCTCTGATATAGGTAAGATACCTACCTACAATAACTCTATATTAGGCAGAATAAACGATGTTGAAAGGAATTTTTACTTTAGTAACACAGTGGTCAGAATAGACAATTTGCGCAATATTGAAAATTACAACGATTGAGTACTTGTCACTAATATTTTATCTTCATCAGTACCTTCACTAATTGCAATAAACTGAACTATTATTTACTGTTTTATCACAAATCTATTTAACCACGCATAAATAATCACATTAAAGGATATACAATTAGGTATTTCAAGTTTGGAAGTTCTGTTCGAATTCCTTACAAGTTCTCTGTCGAATTCCATAAAATTAAATGTTAAAATTAAAATAAAATTAACATGGAATGTCTGAGTTTGCGTATGATATAGGTATTGATGTGCAACCTATTACTTACAAATAACTTCATTCGTGACCCCATATAGTTTATAGAACAATTCCAAAACCGAAAGAAAGATTTGTACGAAAGAAGTAGTACTTATCGTTAAAAATAATTTGAGCAAAATACAATATAAATAAACTCATTCAACAAATCAGGTGTTTAGTAAATCAAACTTGACTCTGTCGTTTTAATTATAATCACTCAAAATTTACTGTTTCAATCGTGCTATATTAAATATTAGATACCTATCTAATTTACTTCATGGAAGAAAACAATACTAAATTAATTTTATAACAAATTTTCTAAAATACCGTTACAATTCTCTCTCGATTAGCACGTGTAACATAGTGAAGTTGGTACACTTCTAATGAAATTTTGGCAAAGAATGATTTGATTTAACAGCAAAAATGTAATGACTGATTTTTTCAGCAAACATTTAAATTATCTCAATCAAAATTTCACTTTGCACAATTAAGAAGATGGACTTTGATTGAAATATTTAAAGTTTTGTTGAAGGTACTATAAATCGGATTTACTTATATTTGCTGTTGGCAACAACATCCCATTACATTCCGTTATAAACATGGCTGTTATAACGTTAACAAGGTTTTCCTAATGAAGGAAATACTTTAATAGATTTAGTAGGTATATCATTTCAGTAATTCTGAGTGATTTTCAAAATACATAGAAACTTTTTGCTTGACCTTATCACTCGGTGCGTCTGTCCCAGCCTTATAATAAAAACAATATAGCATACAAGCAAGGGAGGCCGAACGATCCTTTCGCGTATACAAGCATTTAAATTGTCCGTTTGCCGCTAAGGACCAGACGAGAAATTAAATATCCACTTTACCTCAAGGATTCACTTAAAACGATTGTATACACGACAGTGCTTATTTTAAGCAGAATTGTATACTCGTCAGTGCATCTTTTAAGCAGCCTGTCTGCTTTAGGCTCCCTTACCTTACAATCGGTACTTCAAAAGTCACTCTAGCAATATAAAATTATTACAAAACAATATGTATACATTATTCGAATCTCACAACTGTGCCAGGAACATCACAATGACTAGAGCAACTTAGGAATATACGGCGGTTATTTTAAATTCTTTGAGAGATATTAGAATCGCATAAGGTATCTCTAATATAGGCCGTAATGGATTTCCTGATCAGAAAGAAAAAAAAAAGAAAATTTACAATTATTTATCGCTAGACAAATGAAACGAACCAAAACGAAATGAGTCGAAACTAAAAAGTGGGTAGTTTTAATCTATCTAGAGGTGTGTCCAGAAAGTGCTCGGATGCCGCGGACTTTTTGGACATACCTTTCTCATTTGAACGGTCTAATTACAATAGAATTCAAGACCATTATTCCTCCAGTTTGTGAGTTAATAGTAAATTATATACCTAGGGCGATAAAAAAGGAATGCCTCGGGTCGTAAGTATTTGCGATCTGAGGCTTTCTTTTTTATCGCCCCAAGTATATAATTTTATATTCCCTGACCAGGATGTAGGATTTTCCATACGCGTAGCGGGCGGAAAAGTCTACTTTATGCTTAGGTGTGGCATAATAACCAAACAGATGAGCTTACAGAATAACTGTATAATAACGTAGGTGTTCGATACCATTGGAAAATAGCCATGAAATTACTGCTTACAATATTGTCTATATTGTCCTTGAGTTTTAGTCAAAAAATCTAAAATAACCGCGTCATAATAATAATAACCTAATTAGAAAATCGAAGCGACATTTCGATTCTTATTGCTTATTTGTAAAGAATAACAATACTCACTTAAACTTATGATATGATTATACTTAGAAGAAAATATCATCAAAAACACGATAATGATTGCTTAAAGTTTCCAGTTATGGAGACATAGCCAAAACGTGATATAGATAGGTAATAATTATGGTTATTAATTTCTCGTTTTGCTACATGGGTCGCCCTACGATTCTCTTTCGGTTCTTTCTAGTAAGTTTTTCGACATAGTTCATACACAGTATTCATAAATATTTGAGACAGTTTTTACTATTTTATATAGTTCACAAACTTTTAACAATCAATTTTACTCGGGTTATTATAATGAATTATTAAAAAAAATATTTATAAGCATTGAAAAAAATTTAGACATTGTATGAAATTATTTCATTTAAATTATCAAATAAATAGGTATTTTTACATTTCATATATCCCCTTGACTTAAAAAAGTCCTCAAGCGAGACCCGAACCCGCTGGCGTCAGAACGAAAGCGCCAATCACACACACTATTACATCTAGTGATTAAAACGTAATTTTAGTATATTTGGTCTTTAATAATTTAAAATTTTAGGGTTTTTTACAGGTTTTCATCAAATTCGTCACAAGATGGCGTAAATTGCACTTCAAAAAATTGATAAATTTCCGTTATGGTAGTTTTGTGAGAAGCTCGCTTTGGCTATGTCTTCTTAAACTGTGTAATTATTATTCATTAAAGCCAATAAACACTAATCAATATTGAATCTTACGCAATGGAAAATAGTTCAAAGTATATTGAATCACACCAGTTGTAAAATCGCATATGGCATACATTACAAGAAAAACAACACTTAGATCCATAAAAGTAGTAGGTACTTACTATAATGTACTCAATTACAAACGAATACCTCAGAGAAAAATTGTTTTACACATACAAGAATATCTACATTTGGAGTACAGATTACAATGTTCAATAAAAAGTAATTTCAATATAATTTATTTATTATTAAAATAGTATGTAGTAGTGATCTAAGGCATTAACATGCTGCTTGTGGCAGCAGAAATATAATATTATCAAGTTTTTATTATTAATTATTAGATCGAACGTTTGCGTGTTACTCTAATATCGTAAATTTTTATACAAATATAAGTAGACACACTCGACCAATACACAAGTATCATAGCTCTGTAGAGATATAAAAACATCTATAAGGCAGATTCGTAAAGGAGAACCGACCGCGTTGGCAACACTCAATAATTTTTTAAGTATCTTTATAGAATCTTCAAAGAATATCTCTATAGAAAACATCAATAGACGTCACAACGTCATGTGTCAAGAACAGACAAAGGGGATTCGTGCATTCGGCAGCTCACCAAGATTGTACACATTTTCAGCAAATATACAATAATTATTTTAAATGGTCACTTCATAAATTGTGAAAAGATTTAGGGCCTGTTTCACAATCGACAAGTAAGTTCGAAGTAGCTTACTTTGCAGTTCAATTGACATATATTTCATGTTGCAACTGTCAAATGATCTGTGAAGTAAGCTACTTCGAACTTATCGATTGTGAAACAGGCCGTTAGTCAAACAATAGACAAGTCACCGAAGGCTAGTTCATTGCCTACGCGCTATGAGATCAGGAGCGGCATATACACAGAGTAGCCGCTACCAACGCAGCCGTCACACGTTACCTAAAGATTATAACAAAAACACAAGAGATCACATTTTTATGAGTCGTTTTACACAGAAATATACTTAACACACACTTTTATATACACTAGACATTGATGAATTGCTTGTAACACTTTAGAATATGGAATTGAGAATAAGACACCTATACGAAGATTCTCCCTATTAACTATAACAATAGTAGGTAACGACATATTATCTAAACATGGAACGTCACATCTAACCCTAAATATCAACGATAAAGAACCGCAGGGAAGTAAGTTTCTAAGCTTAATTAATAATTTTATAGTTTCATTGTCATAAGTAAGGCAATTAAATAATCCATATTTTCATCAAAATCTAAGTTGAAACATAATTCGGTCATTAATCGATTTGTTGGCTGGCAGGCAAGTGAGCTATTTTTTATATTTGATACAATACAGCATATTGTATGATATTATTGTATTATAATTAACGCTTTGGAGGATGACTGAATATAGCGAGCAAACGAAGCGCATAGAAATTAAGACAGCTCTTGATTATTATTATTTCAGTTAAACATCATTATTTCAACAAAGATTCATTATGATTTATTTTGTGGGTATAATCTCACCATGATGTTGATGGAAATGCTCATGTCGAGTGACCGATTAATTGTAACATTTGTAACATTACCCTCCTAAAGACTTTCCAGGAACGTTAAACATATTATTATTTAAAATGTAACATCACCTATTTTTTACATTATAAAACAAAGATTCATTCTCCTTTTTTTATTAACTTGTTTGTTTTTTAGTTGAAATAAATAATAATTTTCGTTACAAAATCCATTATTGATATTTCTGAGTTATTCGATCAGAGGTGAGATACGATTTTAGTCTACATAATCTCTCAAGAAACTGACAAACAAAAGTTAGTAATGTTTTCAATTACTATTATGTTATTTTGGGACAATCTAATTAAGTACAAGTTAATAAAACTGTAAATCTGATTGTAATATTACATTTGTTCCACTCTAGTAAAGACTTCACTGAAACAGCTAAATAAAACGTAGCTACAATTTATAGTTAGTTGACACACATTTTATTGCTAGAGATTGTACTAAGACCAACCAAGACGTTTTAAAGAAAAATAGATTAGGAAAAGTTCCATAAATTTCTAACTTTTTTGAACTTTTCCTAACCTATTTTTCTGTAGGTATAATATTTTTTTAACATTTCTATAATGATCAAAATAAATAAAATACATTATTTTGTTTCTTATAGAGATTATAACTATGCAGCGTTCACTTACACCTGTTAGAGGAAATAAGTAAATTGTACCTATGTACCGATGTTTTTTTTTAATTTGGGGTTTTTTATACCGTTATCCTTTCCAATAGCTTTGTCTTTTTCTATCTACCTTTTGTGTATACCTTCTTACCGCTTTTATTGTAACACATATATTTAATCAGAATCATAATCAAAAAGTTCTTTATGCAGTTATTATGGTGGTAGAGACAAATTCAAAAGTAAACATGAAGATAGCTTACATCTAATTGTATACATATAATCTATATTGAATATTGATTCAATATTTCAATATCTCGGATAAACGTCGTAGGACACATTAATTATCACAAATAAACCAGGTGCCTTACAAATTTTCAATGATCGAAATATATTTTTCAGTGAATGTTAGTATAGCAAATTTTCATAGTATCTAGTTCGTAAAAGTTTGCACACATTTTTTCAAAGGAAGTCGTCATAAAATTCTTATTAAATTGTTTTTAATATTTTATAATAATATATTATAAGTTAATACGCCATGACAAGTAAGTTTTGGATATTATATAAAGTTGAGAATACAAAGATTGAAATACATATTGGAATATACCTATTTGAATAATTTCGTTGCTCAAAAGGTTTAGTGTTAAAAAAATCTATTTCAGTAATTCAAATGACAACAACAACGTTAATAGGATAACAATCGAAGGCAATTTTGGCAGCTTGTGGATTTAAGGTTTTAAAATTTCAATCACCCTTGGGACGAAGAGACAACAGTCCGAAAGGTTACATATTCCTAAAATATTTCAAACTTTCATTGTTAAACTAACATTTATTACTACGTAATCATTAAACTTAATTGCTTTCGTTTTTATTACAAATAAGTATTGCCTTGCTATTGCTTTGACGGTCAAAAGTCAACAATGGGTTACCAAGAACTGCCAATGTTCAACAACCGATTCTATACTGAACAAGTGTGTGTGTGTGTAAGATCGAAAATCGGTTGAGAAAATCTCACATTACAGTGGTAACCTATAGGCTATCGACCATTCAACTCCTTAAATATAATTATTCGGAATTATAATTGTTCACACACATGATTTTCCACAAAAATTTGTATCGGGTTCACAGTGTAAATGTAATCAGTAGCCGACTAAATAATTCGGAATTCACCTCTGCAGGTCTTGCCAAGTTGCCAATCTATTCGAACGAACAGAATACGAATGTCAATATTTGACAACTCCTACATTAATTTTGACATGTCGGTCGCCATGTTTTTTTCTCTGTAATACGTCATTTTCATACAATTTTGTTATCTAGTCGTTCGAATAGATTGGCCACTTGACAAGAGCGGCTTGTTAGAATAATGCTATTGAAAATATGAAGGGCCTCACTGTGGAGGTTGGGTTAAATTTAAGTTAGCAAAATCGCTAGTAAATTCGACCAGTCTGTTCCCAATAGAGATTCTATGACGTACGGCCTACAGTTGGAGGTAGAGATAATCTTCAGGCTACAAATTTTGAATTGTGGACAGACAGACAGAAGTCTACACAAATATATTGACTGTTGGTGCCAAAGAGTCAGGGGCTATTTTTTCATGCTAGATAGGGAAGCTCTGGACCTTCATCTCACCTGATGGTAAGTGACGATACAGGCCGAAGATGTAATCAAGATTAGTTCATAATTTTTGAGTCACATAACCCTGCATGGCAAAGGCAATAAAACAAAATGTGGATATTACCACTCTTGAATTTGAGGATTAGAGTTGAAAATTGCAGCAGTACAAGAGATTTGTATAGTCTGATGTGTTGTCCTCTGTACCCACACGACAGTTCGCGACCTTTTATATGGACCTGACATAAAGTTATCATAGATAGATCCCATTTATAGCAGTAATAACTCTCGTAGCTTACGATGCTTCAAATTAGGGCTACGTAGTAGCAAACTACTGAATCTGCTACGACAATCTACAGTCAATGCTACGATGTAGCGAATACATTATCTACTACGCACCTCCAGCAGTAGAAGCCGTTTTTACCTGTACCATTACATTTTAGTTTAAATTTTCGCCGCCTGACCGCTTTTGATTTGTTTGTGCAAAATACTTAATACTTCCAAATCCAAAGTAGAATACAAGAGGAGCTTAAGAGGAAAGAGGTAGAACACTCGATGTAAAAAAACTAAATTCAGACGAAATATAGCACAAAATACACAGGTATGTATGAATGTATACTTATATATAAATTCAGTTAAAAATTTTAGCTCAATATACATAATATATAATAATAAAGGGCAATATTAACTAAGTGCCCATGTCACATGGTGTACACTCATTGTCTCCGCATAGGAGTTAACGATAACAACTGCGTTTTCTCTTTTCAGTCTTATGTTTACCAAAACAGGTAAAGGTGGGCCGCTAAGAGAATGCGTTTTTGACAGGTGCTGTCAGTTTCACTGAGTCCACTGAATAAGCTACACGTTTTCATTATTCGAATGGCGACAATCGTTAATAAACTCTATTATGTCGACATAAAAACTGACTCGATCTTTCAAAAACGCATTCTTTATACGGCTGCACTGTAGAACATTCATCTACAATAATATTTTGGTATTCACATTTCGCTTCCTGCGTTTAGTAGTAGTGTTTTTATTTTTCGTTCACTGACACTGCGGACCCTTGTTCGTTGCATAATTTTAAATAGGGTACGCTCAACGGCCCTGCAGACTACCCAAAACAGAATTAATCTTTAATCGATTGTCAACTTTAACGTGTTTCGAGTAAAACACGAAATCGATTGTCAAAATCTGACATTCTGTGGTAGCTTGACGTTCTGTTGACAATGAAGGTAGAGTATTTCAATTTGGTATTTGCATTATACCTTCTTCGACATTTGTTGCTATGCGAGCTTGATAACGACGCGGAACCTTTAGCAGGACTACAAATATATTTCCCTAATATTGAGGAATCCCAATAGGAAATACTGAAATTAACGAAATATCAAAGAAGTTCCTAAATTCATCAATATTTTGCCACTCAATTGTTGTCTCTCTATTGGTTATAGGTTAGGTTATTCTCACCGTGACCAGCTAAATTCAACCCATTCGATTTTATTTTAAATATTTATTGATGTAGTTATTGATGTAAGTTTTAAATATATTATTCAAATATATTTAAAAGTTACATCCGTTAAGTGACGTCAGAAGCTCGCATACCATAAACATTTTCAATAACAGGACGTCATAGATTAATGCAATAACGTGTCTGTGTATTCGATGCACATATTAACTTATCATTAATAAAGACTTTCGAAGACAAACAAGCTATTTAATGGTATACATTATTGACGACCACGGCCGCAACTAACACTTGGAGATCTATCTTGGTATTGCTTCTTTGCGTTTAAAGTTAGCAATGGGTTTTATCAAAGTTAATTAAAATACATAAATAATTATCTCAACATTTTGAGATGATTGCCAACTACAAATTCACTTCGACAATGTCCTTCATCGACATACTTAACCTTACATTCCATTTAATTGTGAGTTTAAAAACAAACCTATTGCTATTGCATTAAAGTCTACAGTTTGCTGACATGTATATAGGAGCATGTAAACCCTTTTAAGTTGGAACTCCACCCGCAGCTGCCAAAAAGACTATACACCACTGTATAGCGGTATCCCTTTTCAACAGACGGGATTGAGTCGCCAGAGAGTATGAATATAAGGCCCCTGATTCGTCAACACTATTAATCCAAATCTCTAAGTGAACGGCTTGAAATCGATATACGAGTAATAGTGTCATTAAAGCAAATCATGGAATTAAAGACCTTATTTCAAGCGTACCGAGTCTCAATTTGACTATAGCGGTGATCATATAGTGCCACCAAAATATCTGGGCCGTTGGTGGTGTCACTAGTGGTGAAGAAAGAGTGTCATAGAAATGTCAATATCTATGGATAAATTGTAGTTCCAATTTTCGCCACCTGACAAGATAAATTGGTGGCACTGTAGATTGTCTCTCTGATCGCAAGGAAACCAGAGTAAAACCAGAATCTAATTTACACAAAGTAAATATTTGCTAGGGTATTATAGCTCATATTGCGCTAGCGATAGAGGTGAAACATTATATTATAAAACTCGGTAAAACACTTCAGTTGAAATAAAAAAAACGCCTTACGCCTTTTTCTGTTGTTGACAAATTCTGCATTGTAAAACACCCTACGCCACGAAAATGAGATTTCTGAGTGGCACTCGACTACTGACCAATCGAAATACAGCACACGTGTTTGTTTTATTTATTTATTTTTATACATTTATTTATTTCGTTTTAGGAACAAATAATATTATTATTATTATTCCGAGAACTTATTCTGAGAGCGTTTTTGTCCACCGAGGCATTTTACCAATTTTACAATAAATCGATTCAAGTCGTCCGTTACATCATTGAGAGTCCATTACGATAACCAATGCGGAGTTTCAAGATGATTATCGTTCATTTTTCTAAAATAAAATATGTCTTGGCAGAGAGAGAAGTCGGGTGGCGAAGGTGAGTGTTGACATGTTGTGAAGGGATCCCATAAACCTACACTTGGGTCACAAGTCCCAAGCGCTGCCACTGACTTGCCCTCAGCCAAACTATGGGCCCAGCACCCGCACGGTGAATCGATGGAATGCTAAGTTATCATCTCTCTGGCAATGTTGCTTTAGATGCAAATACCATTTGCAAAGAGATTTGCATTCGTGTTTGATTCTGTGTTGAACGTTTATTAACAAAAACCTAGTCAAAACTCTGTATCAGAAACCGTAGCAGACACTCAATCCAACAAAGAAGAGAAAGTACGTCAAAACAAAACTCTATCAAGGACCGTAGAAGGACCGGACTCTCAATTCAACAGAAAGTACTGTGCTAGCGGCGACCGTGCCCCCAAATCACGCGTGGCCATCTCCCTCGGAGCGGCCCCGCCGGCGTCACTGCAGCTCCTTGACCGCCTGCAGGATCCTCTTCACGTGACCCACCTTCGTGACCCCCAGGTCTCGCAAGTCCCTACGAGCTAGAGACAACAGCTCCCGACCGGTGACGTCATGCTTCGCGAACGCCTCGGCGTACTCCCCGAGCTGCAGCGTCTCCAGCCAAGCCTGGATCTCTTTGACCCCCCAGCCGCGGACCTGCGCCGCCGTCGTAGCGGACCCCCCTTCGGACACGCTCCGTCGGCTCCGCAGCCAGCGGCCGGTGACTGCTTTCTTCGGGACCTGAATTAGGGTATATTGGTAAGGGTGGAAGAGGTACGGGGTTATATAGATACAGAGGGCGGGTGGCTAAAGGTTTTATCTATTAGCAGAGCGAGTCACTAGCTGCATGCAAGAGTCCGTTATTTAGGGAACCACATTATACTACATCCCTTGTTTTCATCATAGAAATAGCTAAATGGATATTATAGAATCAAATCGATATTTATCTTTATCTTTCTTTATTTTCAATTCTCTGCCTTTGTTATAGTAATATATTTCTAGCCTCTACAATAGGTTTAGTCTGTCCTTTGGAGGAAGTAAAATTAGTTCATTATATATTTTATTATTTATATTTATTATTTATATTTATTTAAAGTTATTTCATTTAAACTATTTGAGACAGCGCTTCGAAATATTGTTTTTAAATACACACGGTATGTAATTATAATTAATTAAATTACACTAATCACCATCGTTTTTTGGTTTTAAACAATAAATCCTTGGTTTTGTCTTCAATCCCAACACAGGCATTCGACAACATCTTGGATGTCACTAAACTCACCCAAGTAATGTTACACTTACAGCACATTCTAAAATCCATGTATAAAATAAGCGTTGCGTTCTAAAATGTATATCTATAATAGTGACCGCTCCAGAGGGAGACAACATCACAAAAGGGTCTCTCAGCGGTACAGGCGTATACCGTCGAGAGACAGTCTGCGGTGAGATCTACGGGACTTCAATAGAGACTGGGGGGCGGGGGACGACAGAACTGAGTTAGTTGGTGCACTTGGGAATGCTTAAGCGGGGAATTCCACGGCATGCCCGCCAGACATGTCCGCGCGGACCTCGTCTGTTTAAGCCAGACTGACTGTGACCCTAGTCCTAGACAAACATCGCACAGACCTAATAGGAGCGAGGTCCGGCAGGCATGTCTGCGGGCATGTCCGTGTAGTGAATTCCCTGCTTTAGAAAAAGGCGGATTTAGGGCTTTACACGAAACTGAAAATGGGCGCGATGCAATATCACGAGTTCGTCCGTGCTTTGGAAGGCACGCTAAGCAATTGGTCTCGGCTGCAGCTGCAGTCGTTAGTAAATACCAATCCACGCTAGGCTAGCGTGGTGGGTTAAGGTCAATTCTCCCTTTATTCTTCCATCCATAGCAGCAGCAGTGGGGATATTAAACTAGGCTCGTAATGATGATGAACATTTATATAATTTTCAAATACAAATCAAATAATTGTGATATAATTTTCATCGTAGGTACTTAATGAAAACTGATTGAACGAAGTAGTTGTCACAAGATAGCCTAGCTCGCTTCCCACATCAACTCGTGTTAGCAAGCGAGACACAAATATATGTTGCGTTCCATACGGCTGTTGGGTGTGTAGTGGTGTATATAGTCGACAGTTGAAATACCTCGTCGGCGAGCAAGTACGCGTGTCCGTCGCGCAGCTCGATGCGCGAGAGGTGCGCGCGCAGGGACGCAGAGGCGCCCGCGCCCGCGCCGCTCTCTATGAGCTCCTGGCAACTCTCCACCTGGGCGTGAGATTATATTTATCCGTGAACAGTGCCTATAGCCATTGATACACCGTTTCTATAGGACAACTAAGGGCCTAGTTGAGGTTAAGAAACGCCCTGGCACACTAGTGTACCTGGTAAAGCGCTGCATAATATGTCTTCGCAGTCTAGTTCTATTGTCCGGTGGGGAAGAAAGACACAATTTTTTTTAGCACGTGTGGTTCGTTGGGCACTTTGATTGGCCTGTGTGAAGGAGTAGGAGAAGAGTAAAGCGAGTCACATACAACAATAAATAAATACCTAAATAAAAAAAAAAATTATCTTAAACGACCACACACAAGTAAGATACTGTAATATAATTATTACCGCAAAACTACGGTATTCTATCATAAGCCGCCTTACAAATCGCCTGATTCGTTCCTTATATTTCGACATCTTAAGACGTCGTTGGCACGTTAAGATGTCTCTCGCATATCGGCTGGTATCTTAAGATACTATAATATATTATATTCATTGTGTATGGTGGTCCATTAAAGAGTACCTATACATAATCGATACGTCGAAGATAAGATATAGTTTATAGTAGGTATCTTCGTTGTGGGTGACACGCTTAGTTACATTTTGACTGAGATTTTTTCGTAAAATGGCCTATTTTTATACTTCTTGATCTCAGAAACAAAAATACATTGACAATTTGACTTAGTGAAGAGTGTAGAATAGATATTTCGTCGCGGCTAAATTTTGCTCAACTTTTTAATTAAGCCTAAAATTGTAGAGAAAGAATTTTATAAAATACGCGAAGGCCCTTTTTGAGCTCCCTGAGTGAACTACTGATCTACGCAAATGAAACTTACAAAAAAACGAATTTTACCTATAATATAGTCGAATAGTTCGTAGCGGCCTCGGGATTTTGAAATCATTGATTTAATATAGAAAAAAAAACTTATTTTAAACAAAAAAACCTTCGAAAATAGGTCTAAGGTAGGTAAGTTTGCTTAGTAATATTTTTAAGCAAAATGTATATTAGAATAATTGTTACTTTATGAGGAATAAAGATTTTCTAATTTTAAAGCAAGAATTTATTATCCTGTCTCAATAAACACGATAAACATAACTGCAAAATTACTACGAAATGCGATGCACCGGCCGTCTGAGTATGGGAGGAGTGAGATTTGTAATAGGGCTCTTAAGCCGAGACACCTACCAGTGTAGCGAGCAGCCGCCTCAGCTGCGGCGCGGGCAGCAGCCGGCCGTCGGCGTCCTGCAGCGCGTCGGCCTGCGCCGCCACGCGTCGGGCCGCGCCGACGCCCGCACTCGCGCACATGTCGCTGATGCACGACAGCTTCACCTGTGCACAGGCAACGCTCCGTAAAGCTACAGCTGCAGAGCTATAGTCGGACAACTTCGTGCGCGACCTTCCTGCGGTATGAGGGGCGGCGGCGGGGACGGGGCGCTCTGGATGCTGGCGTGGGTGATGCGGGGAGGAGGGAAAACTCGCCCCTCCCCGCCTCGCCCAAACCCATCTAGCATCTAGTCTAGAATGGCCCATGCCCGCACTAGCGCACATGTCGCTGATGCACGACAGCTTCACCTGCGCACGAGCAACGGTCTGCTAGAGCCATGGCTCTCATCTCAATGTTCTATCCACAGATAGACGTAACTTATTGAGGTTTTATTGCCTGCTATTTTGTTTGTCTAGGAGTGTCAATGTGAGCGAGCAGCGTCCCCCATAGCGCGCAGACTTATCGAGCGTGCACTTTACAAGCGGCCTGAGCGGTATACTCACGTGCTTGACGAGCGTGTTGATCTCGTCGAGCAGCGCCAGCAGTTGAGCATGCTCGGGCGCGCGAGAGAGCCGCGCGCGGCCACACGTTGCCGCCGGCCAGCGCGTGCGCCTTCAGCTGCTGCTTCTCGTCCCAAGTCCTGCACAGGAGCACAGTTATTGTACACTAGTGGTCGCCCCGGTCGACTTTGAGTGGGATATTATAGTACACTAGTGGTTGCCCGCGGCTTCGCTCGCGTTAATCTTGGTTCTTATATAGCCTTCCTCGATAAAAGACTATCCAACACAAAAATAATTTTTCAATTTGAGTCAGTACAGTTTCTGAGATTAGCGCGTTTAACCAACCAACCAAACAAACACTTCAGCTTTGTAATATTAGTATAGATTTATTACAAAGGGCGATAATAGTAGATTTTCCATCAAGTGCACAAAAACGTATCATTTTATCCGAGACTTTTAGCAACCCGAGCCGAAGGCGAGGGCTGATAGTAATGACGAGGATGAAAATGGTTTTGTGGACGAGTTAGAAACTCTGCTTTTCACTTCGATTGCGAGGAAATAAAACAGTAATTTATCTTAACATTCAAACTAAAATTAGTTACAGTTTTGAATATTGAAGGAAAATGTTTTTTCCCATTGATATTAGGCTTGGGCTGCAGACCTATACAGCCTAGTATTAAATTATTTTTTCTTATATTAATTAAATTACCTACCTACTTGAATTTAAATTTTAATATCTATTATGTGTTAAAAAAAAAACACATAAGGCAAATAAATTAAAGTAAATATTATAAAAAAACAATTTCTATCTCTGAACTTTTTATTGTGTTTGGATGCATGGCCCATTTTCTCTGCCTTAATATGGATACATTTATGCGTAGATACGTTAATGCTCTAGAGCACAAAATTAGATTTTGTGCAGTCCTGCACAAATAAGCACTTTCAGAGCATGAGAAGTGAAAGACAAAAAATGTCTCAGATCGTAAGTGTTTGACGTTTGAAATGCGATGTGAGGCTTTCTTTTTTTATTGCCTGAGGTAAAATCATAGTTTTATGTCACCCCCTGATCAGGAAGTGTGATTTTTTCGTACGCGTGGCGGGCGTAAAAGTACACTTTAGGGTCAGATGAGACATAAAATAATAAATTGCCTCGGGCGATAAAAAGGCCTCAGATTATAATATTCACATATATTTATTAGTATGTATATGATGGTGGTGGGTAGTATTGGTGGGTATTAAAGACTTGCATGTGCAGTCGTTACTACCCAACAACCCGCACTCGGCCAGCGTGGTGGGTTACAGCCCAATCTCCCTATTTCTTCCATCCATAGGGATGGCCGTTGCCCCAGCAGTGGGGAAATTAAAGGACTGGTAATGTGATGACGTGATGTCTGTTTGGGCTAGACCCTTTGCTTTCCCAAAAAAACAGAGAGAATAAAAAAATAAAAAAGAATCGTCACCTGAGACTGGTCTCGAGCGCGCGCGACCTACACAGCATCTGCGCGCGGTTCTTGTGTATGATGCGCACGCAGCCGGGCGGCTGGAGCCACGCCTCGCCGTCCACTTGCACAGGGACGCACTCCTCGCCGAGGATGTTGATCTGCACGGCGCGGCACTGCGCGATGCGGTGCTTCTGCAGGTTGATCAGGCGCGAGGCGGCCATCTGCGCGGAGCCGAACACCGCCACCACCTGCCGGCGGGCAACTGCTTTAATACTGCTTTAACGCGGCTTTAGCGCTGCTTAATTTAACGATGCTTTAGCGCTCCTTTTATTGTTACCTTGTAATACAGTCTTGTACCGGTACGGAAGGTAAAGGATTGTGTTTCTGTACCTACCTACATTATGTTGAGAAAATTGTATTGCTTTGTCCTTTATATTCGTGTTATAAATTAGAAATAAAATGTAAAGTTATTTAAGTATTTTCGGTGTGTGTTCTTGAAAATTATGCACAATAATTGTATTTTTTTTTTGTATTTCACTAACATTCACGATACAGCCCCGGCTTTAACGAACATTCACGGTACAGCCCCGGTTGTACCGTACAGCTGTTCGATCAATTCAGTTCATTGCTTTGATTACACCCTCAATCCGATCTGCCAATTCAACCATACCAGCCGTCAAATCTAAAAAACCTTATATTCACGATTCTAAAGTCGATTTTAAGCTCGATCAAAATACAAAATGGCTCACCTCCAGAATTCTGTCGTCGAAAGAGGGCGCGAGGAATAGGTCGTCAGCCCTGGTGCCTCCCCAGAAGTTGGTGCCGCCCATGAAGGATGGAATGTTCAACACCACGATGCCCTGCAGTTCTGGCAGAGGGATCCTTTGGCCGTCGCACTCTAGCTGCACGCGCTGACCTAAATGCCTGCAAAGTTTTAGGTTTATTAATGGTTAGAAATCTGCTGCTAAAGGGTTTCCTCAACTGAATTCAGTTTTACTAATGTGCCATGGAATGCAGCTGCATACGTATTGAAACACGTTAGTTGTTCGCAACAGACTGACTTTATTACAAAAAAAGGTTTGACAATATAAACTAGATGGCGTTAGTGTCGCTATCGATAAAGTTGTAATATTCTGATATTATAGAATCTTGACAATACGCAAAAGCATATGCAAGGAGGATTCCTATAGCAGGTAGGCTGAGGTGAATTAACACCCACGTTTCGCCAATTAGGTTAGGTCCCATGTAATAGGGGGCGAGACAATTGCCATTATTATAACGGGCACGAAAGTCGTTGTGGTTAGGTGGTATAAGAGAAATGCTGCTGCCTATTACTTGCTGTCTAAACCCCTACTAGGTCGCCCTGTACGACACCGGCGGGAGAGATGGGAGGGGGTGGTGACAGTTGTATTTTGCTCTGCCGTCACCACACGGCCAAAAAGAAGGCTAGCCTATTATTATCTAACGACCAGGTTAATCATAATATTGCTAGAACAAGAAAGAACTAGTTACCGGTAAGTCCTGTTGACCCATTCCTTGGACCCCAGCACGCCGTACCACATGTAGTTCCTCGCTCTGGACCTACATTTCTCAGGGTGCTCTTCCCTCTTGTTGTGAAAGTCCAGAGTGATCTTGGCGTCGATGCCTATGCCGAAGTAGTTGTTCATTACTGCTCTCTCATAGAACCCCTCCAGCAGAGTGTCGTCGGGATCCATCAATGGACTGACTGCGGCGCAGAGTGCGTCGGCGTTGGCTAGGAGGCATTGACTTATGAAGCCTTGGGCTACGTGAGGCCATGCTGGCAGTTGCACTAAGGGGTTGATTATTGGCAGTTTCTTGGTCTTGTCACTGACTTCGCTCTTAGAAGACCCCATGCCTCCCGTCATGCCGCCTTCACCCCATATTGAGGACACCGATGTGGACAGTCTGCTTTGAAGTGAAAAGCGGTATTTTATATGTTTTTAGAAGAGATTCAGGAATTTCTATACAACGTGTAACAACAAAATCCCAAAAAAGGGAATAGATTTATCAAAGCAAAACAAATGTAAAGTTAGTCAATCTGTTTTAATCATTTTCTCTTCTATAATTCTTGTTAACATTCCAGCGATATTTAGGAAAAATGGTTTCACTAACATAAGGTTGTATTTCAAGATTATATTTTTGGGATATTTTTGTCACACGCTTCTCAACAATATAGACAGTTTACAAAATACATAGAACATACATGGATAAATGACGTCTATTTACACAGATACTTAGACAGAGGTGTTTCAAACCCACGTTTCGCCAACTATGGTAGGTCATATGGGAGCGGAAAGATGTTCAAACTTGAAACAACTTACTTGTCTGGTTCACCGGGCTTGAAGAGGCTGCCGCACGATATCCTTCGCGTGGCGGCCGGGGAACAGCTCAAAAACTTCCCATACTCCGGGTCAGAACCCAACAGTTTCGGATTATCGGAGCACCGCCTCTCCCTCGCCGTGCCAATACTCGGTTCCGGAGAGTTAACGCTCAACGTGTCAGTGCCTTGGTCGAACAAATCGCTCAGCACTGACGCCATTCGACAACCGTTCTTCAAGCTCTTCCTGTCTTCACTGTGTGACGGTGACGGAGGTTCTACTACCACGCTGACTTGAGGAAAGGCTGTTGTTGGATTCCTCGCATCGGTCTTGCCACGGTCAGCAGCAGGCAGTAGGTTCGGCGTCACCAATTTATGCTTGGGACTCGGATCCATTTGGAACTGCTCCTCAGCAAGAAGGTTTTTCAAGCTCGAATCGTCGTTGTTCCTCTGCTTGATACTCTTCCGGAGTTGCTTCTTAAACGACTTCCTGGCGATATCGTTGCCCTCTTCAAAGTGCGCCAGGCTGCAGTACTTGATTTGTTCCTCGACCTTCGTCGCGTTTTCGATGTAGAACACTCGGTTCTCGAAGCCGAATTTCTCCACTTCGCCACTCTCTTTCGATTTCTTAATTTTCGATATGTATTTAATTTTGGCGTCGTTGTTCTTCTCCAGGCTGGGGTTTCTGCTGTCCATCGCTATGTCCGACACCGTGTCGGAAGTAAACAGTGTGGTGTCATCTGTATACGTTTCATTTTCTCCATTTTTCCCCATCATCGCCAAGAGGGACTTCTTGGCCGAGCATCGAGCTGATGTCATCCATGATGGACTCCCCGTGAAGCGTTTCCGAGTTCATGTAAGTGGTGTCAGATATTTCTGGCGAGTCAATGTGACTTATCAGGCCGGTCTCCTCGATCTCCTCGGGTTTCGCGTCGATAATCTCCGACATTAAACTAAAGTCTTCGCTAATGTTGGACCCCTCTGAGCTGCTCGCGTCTATCTCCAAGTCTACACTAGAAAGCCTCCTCTCTGGGGTGCACTCGCCGCTGGCGGGCGTCTCCCTCGCGCTGAGTTCGTAATGCGCGTCATCGCTGTAAGGTTTATCAATGTCTATTATAGTCAATTGGTCCGATTCATAAGTATCTCCCTGTAATATCGAATGTCGCTTATCGCTGTCGCTTGACACAACTAGGTTAGGTATCGTTAGGCTACTACTATTAAAGGTCCCGCGTTCAGTGTCGGGTTGGCACAGGTTCCTGCAGGAGCTGGTGTCGCAGGAGGAGAGGTTGGACAGCGAGAGCCGCCCCTGGGGGGACGTCGAGCTCGTTTTACTGCCTTCGTTCCTGTCCACCTCCAAACTGAACGTGGGCTCCGCGGGGCTAGAACTAATTAACTTCGCGATGTCTTCGTCTACGTCTGGAATGCTGGAAACAAAAAAGGGTTTTAAATAAGTAAGACTTTGTGCAAGTATTAATTTTTTTTTATTGCAAACTTTTAAAACAGTTATCCACTTTTTCCAATATAAGTTTGAGGTCTCATAAATATTAAGCTTTAGATTGAAATCAAAGTTTTTGCACAATAATTCATTTTACATGAAATCCTACATACCGCGAATAAATTATGAATAGCAAGTTCATAATATCTATACTGAGGTGACACATTTCTATGACACTTTATTGTTCACGAACAGTGATACAAAAACTGCCAAGATAAGTTGGTGGCATTGTATGTCCACCCATCCCCAATAGAGCAACTCGATAGCATGTTCGTTAAGGCCGGCTTTATTGGATGGGTGGCCAAAACTTTATTATCTCGAGTTCCTCCTTGCTTAGGAAGACACGTCAAGTCGTTGGTTCCGGCTGCATCTGCCCACGCATCACCCACCCATCCACACTAGGCCCGCATGGAAAAAGGGTTATGGCCGGACAATGGGCCATAACCCAGCACTATATCCATCCATAGGGAAGGCCTGTTCCCCAGCAGTGTCGCCACTGGCTGGTGACGAAACTGCATGCCCACATTAAGGTTGCGAGGTGTCATTACTTGTCGGGGTGCATGGAGACGGCGGAGGCGGCCGAGGCGGCGGACGAGCGGCGGCTGTCGGCGAAGGCGCGCGGCACGGGCAGCGCCGCCATCTCCGCCTCCGCCTCCGCGCCGCTCGTGCACGTGTCACAGGTCGACTCCGATTCCTGGGGCAGTTTGGACATTTACTATTGTGACTCTAGAAATCTGATCATAAATATCTGTTAATAAAATGCAGATGGGCTATGACC
Organism: Cataclysta lemnata; assembly: GCA_963931975.1. NCBI lineage: Eukaryota > Metazoa > Arthropoda > Insecta > Lepidoptera > Crambidae > Cataclysta > Cataclysta lemnata. Next base: position 15,679,685 of record OZ008342.1, read on the forward strand.
AAAGCTGTGGGCCGAGAGGCCTTCACAGCATCTACCGGGTTTTTTTTTTTAGAGAACGCTAAAAACCTTGACCTCAAGCCTGGCAATTGAGCACTCCCTGAGAGGATTCTTTACAGCAGGCATCTCCCGGGAGTCCCACTGCCGTGGAAAGCCACGCAGGGCGTTACTCGGATGACTACTCGGACGTTACTCATATCGTGTAAACATCGGCCGGCATCGAATCCGAGACTTCCGAGTAGTCATCCGAGGCCACTCAGTGTAAAAAAAATGGCTTTATTCATGCCAGCAATAATCGTAGGTTAGATGGCACTTATTTTAATTAGCTTAGTTTAATAGATGTTTTCCTGGAAAAGTTTATATAAATAAGCGGCCCTTGCCTAGCACTTAGGGTCAGTTCACACCGAGACGCGACACGCGGCGTGCACTTTTCAAGACAATGATATAAAGTATAACTTCATTTATTACAGAATAATAATGTACACGGTTCTTTACGAGAATCCGAAACTGCCTGCGGCGTCGCCACATAACGGAGTTAAATTTCAGCTTCAAGAGACTGGAAAAAACTTGTTTCATCTCGCACAGCCAGTTGACAAGCTTTTACTCTGTTCCGTTTACCTACTCATGTGGCGTCGTACTTCGCAGCGCGAATCCACTGGCCCCTTCAAGCATCGTCGCGTCGCGTCTCAGTGTAAACTGACCTTTAGGCAATGCCCCAAGCAAAGAGTTAGAAATGTCATGGATTAAATACTATGTGGTGGTTAATGTACAGTCAACAGCACATCAGGTTACTACAAACTGTCAAATATTTCCAATCAACTTTGAACTTTATAATAAGGTTGTTAAGGTTGAAAATATATTGGAGAAATTTGACAGATTGTAGTAACCCGATTTGCTGTTGACAGTACCTGCGGATATATCTGCGTAAGGGTCCGCAGCAGCGAGCGGAGCGCGCGGCGCACGCTGTCCGCTCGGCCCGCCAGCGCGCACTCCCGCGCCGCCCAGTTCAGCTGCTCCTTTACATACACAAAAAACACTCAACCTCCGATGATGATACATCGGCTATTGTACTTGACATACTCTTTATTTCATTTTAATTCAATAATATAAGTTTTAGGAACGTTATTATAAAGATGGCTGGCCGCGTGGTGACGGCAGAGTAGAATACAATTGTCACCACCCCAAACCTCTCCCGTGGGTGTCGTAGAAGGCGACTAAGGATAAATCAGTGATGAGGAATGGGCAGCAGCATTCCTCTTATACCTACCACCTAGCAAAGTACTGCGACTTTTGTGCCCGATAAATGGCAATAGGCTCGCCACCTATTACATGGGACCTAGCCTAATTGGCGAAGCGTGGGTGCTAGTTCACCTCTGCCTACCCCTTCGGGGATATTGGCGTTAATTATGTATGTATGTATGTATTATAAAGAAAAAGAGGTCAGAAAAATTTCAACAAAAAAAATTATGTCCTAATGCGAAAATCGAGCCCGCGTTCTACGCAATCCTAGGGAAGGTTTAGGTTTTAACTTAGTTTCTAATGACCATAATTCTGACATCAACCCACCACTCCCAAAGGACGTTGTTGTGGGCATCATAAATCGAATAATGTTATAGAAATAGACATCAGAACAATTACGTTTATGATTATGATTTGATTTTAATTTAACACTATACTTATAAATGTTAGAATACTTAAATGATATTGGAAAAAGGAACGATACAAATGAATATTAGAGAAATTTCGTCAAGTTAACTAACGTCCTGGTTTGCCGAGTGGTTTAGGCACCTGCCCGGATTGCAGAGGGCGCGAGTACGATTCCCCCATAAGGACAAATATATTTATTTTAATAATTTTTTTTTTCTAATTACTTTTATGGATCGAAGGTTACCTTTTCAGTCTTTTCGATGCTCCCCTTCTCGGCTACCGTTTGCTCAGGCACAGCTGGTTGCGCTTCGGTTTCACTATCGCTAGTTCCTTCGAGTGGTTCCCAAGATCTGATTGACAGAAATTCAAACGTAATGTTTAACGAATACCTGTATAAATCAGGCCCATTAAAGTTGAGGTGAAGCTCAATTCCATCTTCGGCCTTTATCGTCACCCTTAACTAAACAGGGAGATGAAGCCCAAGACCTTCCCAAAAAATTAGGTCTGTATATTCCTAAAGCCAGAGGTAACCAAATACAACACTCAGGGCCTGCCTCACAATCGACAAATAAGTTCTGAGTAGCTTACTTTGCAGTTCATATATTTCATATCACAATTGTCAAATGATTTGACAAGTAAGCTAGCCAGAACTTACCCGTCGATTGTGA